>JAODAL010026171.1:0-57241 GCA_025379985.1 Phyllomedusa bahiana
CCGCTGCCCCCCGGTCCGCAGGGCTCCGGTGCGGCGGCTGCAGCTGCCCGCGACCACCCCGCTCCTGTCCCGGCCCCGGCGCCGCTCCCCGTACCCGTCCGCGCTCCGGTGAACGCTGTCCCCGCCTGTCCCGGCCGCCGGGCGCGTGCCCTGTGCTTTAGGCGCGCGCGCGCCGGCTTCTCTAGATTTAAAGGGCCAGCGCCCCGATAATTGGTCAATTGTCAGGCGCTGGTTCTATTTAAGCGGTACGCCCCCTGCACTTCCTGCCAGTCCGTTGGTGTGCTTACCGTGCGTTTAGAGAGTTTTGTAGTCCTGTTCTGATTACCCGTGTACCAGTCCGCCTGCTTACGTTTCCTGACCTTGCCTGTTTGCCGCCTGCCCTGACCGTCTGCCAGTCTCTGACCACGAACCTCTGCCGCCTGCCCTGACCTCCTGCCTGTCCCCGACTACGTCTTTGGATTACGATTCTGTACTACGCTGTACCCCGGCCGCCATCGCAAGCCAGTCACGTCAGGGGTAACGACCTGGTAGCCTCACGCCGCAGCAAGTCCATCCCGCTTTGCGGCGGGCTCTGGTGAAAACCGGGGGCTACTTAGACTCCGTTCCCTGGCGTGGCTTAGCTACCATCTCTTGCATTGGCCCAGCGAATCCACCGAACCCGTTACAACTTTTTATTGCTAGCAGATTGGAATGCATGCAACTTTTTTGATCACTTTTATTCCAATTTTTCTGCGACATAAAATGACCAAAAAAACGCAATTTTGGGGTTTGGAATTTTTTTTCTTCTACGGTGTTCAGCGTACGGGATAATTGAGGTTATATTTATATATTTTTATAGATCGGACTTTTTCGGACGCGGCGATACCAAATATGTGTCACTTTTTAATTATTTTATTGTTTTTTATTTGTAAAATAGGGAAAGGAGGGTGATTTGAACTTTCAATACTTTTTTTTGTATTTAAAACTTTATTTTTTTTTACTTTAACCTTGAGTCCCCCTATGGTGCTTCACCACTAGGGGGCACGAGCGTTAATACAGCCTAATGCATCGCATAGACAATGCATTAGGCTGTACCAGGATGGCGGTTTCCCCACTTCCTTCCTGAGGCCGGAAGTGGCGCAAACGAGGACATGGCAGCGGTGGGAGCCTTTACAAGGCTCCCCGCTGCCATGTCTATGCATCGGATCCCCGCAGTTACGCTGTGGGGACTCCGATCGCAATGAAGAACTGTGCGCGGCAGCAATTTTCATTCATTTAGACACCGCGGCCATCTTTGCCGCAGCGTCTAAGGGGTTAAACAGCAAAGCCCCTTAGCGACCCTGAGACGTACTCGTTAAGGGGTTAATTATTATTGTTTATTTTAAAGGGCCATTAATTCCAGGGTTCTGTACTTTTGAAGGGATTACATACATAAAATATATGAGACAAAGTACACTGACAATGATAAATGACTAACAACTGGTACAGAGGAAGAGAGGACCTTGCCCGTGAGGGCTTACAATCTCCAAGGAAGGAGGAAAGAGACAGAAGGTGAGGAGCAGACATGTTTGTGCTGGGTGTAGTGACAGCGGGGTTATTGTAGGTTATAGGCTATCCTGAAGAGATGGGTTTCCAGGTTGATTTTGAAGGTAGTGAAAGTGGAGGAGTCTGATGTGTTGGGTTAGTGAGTTCCAGAGTGTGGGTGAAGCACGGGAGAAGTCTTGGAGACGGTTGTGTGAGGATCTGGTAAGAGAAGAGCAGAGAAGAAGGTCCTGTGAGGAGCGGAGATTGCATGAGGAGAGGTATCTGAAGATTAAGGCAGAGATGTATGTTGGGACTGATTAGGGAGAGCCTTATAGGTCATGGTTAGCATTTTTAAGCTCAATTCGCTGGGCAATGGGTAGTCAGTGAAGGGATTGACAGAGGGGAGAGGCAGAGAAGAAAGAAAGAAGAGAGGTGGATCAGGGGGGCAGCGGAGTTGAGTATAGTTTGAAGGGGAGCAAGAGTGCTAGATTGGAGGCCACAGAGAAGGCCTGTAGTGGGCGTGACCTGACCTGAGCAGAGAGTGATCTGTCTGCATTTAGTGATGTCTTTTTCTCCTGCCAGTCTTAATTACAGTAGTGAATACAGGGAAGGGAGAACTGTTTGTTAACTCTGCTTCCATTACTACATTACTATTAGTAATTTGATCAAAAGATAACAGTACAATGCTTGGGGTATTGTGTACAGGGCAACTGTGTGCTAGGACCATTTACATAGTTACTTATGAGTCACTATGTTAAAAAGGGGCTGACAGGGATAATCATGACAGCAAGTAGAGAGCTGGAGTACACACTTATACATGGAGTACACACATGCACATTTGCAGTGATAGCTATGTTTACATAGTGACTTATCACTGCTGGCTGCTACAATCTATGTGCTTTTACTATGATCAAAAACTAACTGCTGTGGGGGAAGTGACATCACCCACCTTTCTTGGATGCTAGATAGGCTCTCCAGTGTACAAGAAAGCTGGGTGATGCCACATTCCCCACAGCATTACAGCGCGAACGGGCAGCGTTGCCCGCCCACGCTGTTTAACCCGTCAGACTCCACGGCAAAGATGGCTGTGGCATCTGAATGAATGACAATAGGTGCCGCGCACCGATCGTCAGGGTCATCGGCACCGTCGCAGCATAGCTGCAATGATCCGACCCCCGGACATGGCAGTGGGGAGCCTTAGAAAGGCTCCTCTCACTTCCATGTCCGGGTTTGCCCCACTTCTGTCCGCAGACAGGAAGTGGGGAAACCGCCATCTTGGTACAATGCAATGCATTAGACTGTATTGACAATTGCGCCACCTAGTGGTCAAGCACCATGGGTGGCCTCAATGTTAAAGTAAAAAACAAAAAATAAATAAATAAAGTTTTACAGAACAAAAAAAAGTATTAAAAGTTCAAATCACCCCCCTTTCCCCATTTTACAAATAAAAACAATAAAATAATAAAAAAGTTACACATATTTGGTATCAACGCGTCCGAAATAGTCCGATCTATAAAAATATAGCATCATTTATCCCGTGCGCTGAACACCGTAGAAGAAAAAAAATTCCAAACGCCAAAATTGCGTTTTTTGGTCATTTTATGTCACTTAAAAAATTGAATAAAAGTGATCAAAAAAGTTGCATGCATTCCAAATTGCTAACGATAAAAAGTACACTTTAGCCCGCAAAAAATGCACCCTCACTGACGTCCGTAGGTGTTAGTACAAAAAAGTTATTGGTCGCACAAACTGACGCCACGGCGCAAATTTCAAAAATAGAAAAAGTTTGGAATTTTTTTATGGTACCAAAACATAACGGAAACCCTACATGTTTAGTATTGCCGCATGCGTATCAATCTGTAGAATACAGATAACACATTGTATTGACCGACGATTGAACGCCGTAAAAGCAAAACCCCCGCAAACATGGCGAAAATACGTTTTTTTTCACAATTTGTCCCACTTGGAATTTTTTTGCGGTTTCCCAGTATATTCTATAGCAGACCTGGGCAAAGCTCGTCGGATGCGGCCCCGCGGCGTACGCTGCTGCCCAGGTCTGCTAATAGTAGCGCTGACGGCCGGCGCGGCCGGGTATTGCTGAGAGGCCGCCGCGGGCCGTCAGCGCTACTATTAATGGTGAATTAGGCAGTGACACGGTGAACTCCGCTCACCGCGCCGCTGCCTCTCCTGGGCGCACACAGAGTAATAACTCTGTGCGGGCCCAGGAGCTGACGGAGGAGCGTCCCGGCGCTGGCGGCATGACGTCATCACGCCCACCAGCCCGGGAAGCTCCTCGGACAGAAGATGAGCGCGCTCGGCCAGGAGTCAGGTAAGCCAGGGTGAGTATCAGTGTTTGTTATTTTTAATTTTGGTCATAAAGCTATATACCTGCCTGTGGGAAGCCCTAACTAGCTATATACCTGCCTGTGGGAAGCCCTATCTATATACCTGCTTGTGGGAAGCCCTAACTAGCTATATACCTGCCTGTGGGAAGCCCTAACTAGCTATATACCTGCCTGTGGGAAGCCCTATCTATATACCTGCTTGTGGGAAGCCCTAACTAGCTATATACCTGCCTGTGGGAAGCCCTAACTAGCTATATACCTGCCTGTGGGAAGCCCTATCCAGCTATATACCTGCCTGTGGGAAGCCCTATCCAGCTATATACCTGCCTGTGGGAAGCCCTATCCAGCTATATACCTGCCTGTGGGAAGCCCTATCCAGCTATATACCTGCCTGTGGGAAGCCCTATCTATATACCTGCCTGTGGGAAGCCCTATCTATATACCTGCCTGTGGGAAGCCCTATCTATATACCTGCTTGTGGGAAGCCCTATCTATATACCTGCTTGTGGGAAGACCTAACTAGCTATATACCTGCCTGTGTGGAGCTTTAACTATATTCCTGCCTGAGGGGAGCTGTACCTATCTATATTCCTGCCTGAGGGGAGCTGTATCTATCTATATTCCTGCCTGAGGGGAGCTGTATCTATCTATATACCTGCCTGCGGGGAGCTGTATCTATCTATATATCTGCCTGCGGGGAGCTGTATCTATCTATATACCTGCCTGCGGGTACCTATATCTATATACTTGACTGACTGAGGGGAGCTGCATATACCTGCCAGACTGAGGGGACATACATCTACATACCTACCTTACTGAGGAGAGCTGTATATACCTGCCTTACTGTGTACCATGAGTAAGGCAGTTATATAGATGCATCCCTAGTAAGTTTCCACAAAAATAATCCCCCAAAAAACGATTTTTTCCCCGTTCACCCTATGTTTTTATTAGTCCGGCCCTCCAAAAGCATTGCACTTTCTCATGCGGCCCATGGGAAAATTAATTGCCCACCCCTGTTCTATAGTATAGTGAATAACACCATTAGAAAGTACATCTTGTCCTGCAAAATAAAAGCCCTCTTATGTCTATGTAGGTGGAAGGCGAGGAGGGAAAAACGAACGTGTCAACAAAAAAAAAACGCCGGGTAAGGACGCCTTTAAGGAAGGGGTTAAAGGGAATCTGTCGGCAATTTATTTTTTTACTTATTAAATCAAGCCCCTGATCCATATGCTTCTCCTCTCAGTCATTTTTATTTCCTGATTGTAGATTTCTGTATTTGGCCGTCTATATATGACTGTGAGGAAGACATTCTTGCTCGCACTGCTTTAACAGCAGTAAGAGAGATACTTTACAGCAGCTTCATGCACATAGGATTCTTAAGACAGTTTCTGTCCCATAGACGTCTATAGGAGAGTTTTCACTGTGAAGGGAGGGGAGAGGGGGAGCTGTGACATCTCCTCTTGTGACTGGTGGATCCTGTGTTATCTGTACACAATGGTGTCTCCGTTCAGTTTGACCCTGCTTTTACTGATAATGAGCACACTGCTGAAAAGCTCTCTAAACAGAACAGGAAGTGTCAGACGATTATTAGGCCTAGTGGCCAAAGTGAAAACTGCAGGACTTAAGAATTATTAAAAAAATATTGAAAGTGAAATGGAAAATGAAAAAAACATAACCAAAAATTCCTAAAAAATGTGTTTAACATAAAAATGTTAAACAATAAGTCATTTTTGATGACACATTCCTTTTAACATCTGAGCCAGAGATGTAAAGTTGGGTGTCATCAGCATATACACTCACCGGCCACTTTATTAGGTACACCTGTCCAACTGCTCGTTAACACTTAATTTCTAATCAGCCAATCACATGGCGGCAACTCAGTGCATTTAGGCATGTAGACATGGTCAAGACCATCTCCTGCAGTTCAAACCGAGCATCAGTATGGGGAAGAAAGGGGATTTGAGTGCCTTTGAACGTGGCATGGTTGTTGGTGCCTGAAGGGCTGGTCTGAGTATTTCAGAAACTGCTGATCTCCTGGGATTTTCACGCACAACCATCTCTAGGGTTTACAGAGAATGGTCCGAAAAAGAAAAAACATCCAGTGAGCGGCAGTCCTGTGGGCGGAAATGCCTTGTTGATGCCAGAGGTCAAAGGAGAATGGGCAGACTGGTTCGAGCTGATAGAAAGGCAACAGTGACTCAAATAGCCACCCGTTACAACCAAGGTAGGCAGAAGAGCATCTCTGAACGCACAGTACGGCGAACTTGAGGCAGATGGGCTACAGCAGCAGAAGACCACACCGGGTGCCACTCCTTTCAGCTAAGAACAGGAAACTGAGGCTCCAATTTGCCCAAGCTCATCGAAATTGGACAGTAGAAGATTGGAAAAACGTTGCCTGGTCTGATGAGTCTCAATTTCTGCTGCGACATTCGGATGGTAGGGTCAGAATTTGGCGTCAACAACATGAAAGCATGGATCCATCCTGCCTTGTATCAACGGTTCAGGCTGATGGTGGTGGTGTCATGGTGTGGGGAATATTTTCTGGCACTCTTTGGGCCCCTTGGTACCAATTGAGCATCGTTGCAACGCCACAGCCTACCTGAGTATTGTTGCTGACCATGTCCATCCCTTTATGACCACAATGTACCCAACATCTGATGGCTACTTTCAGCAGGATAATGCGCCATGTCATAAAGCTGGAATCATCTCAGACTGATTTCTTGAACATGACAATGAGTTCACTGTACTCAAATGGCCTCCACAGTCACCAGATCTCAATCCAATAGAGCATCTTTGGGATGTGGTGGAACGGGAGATTCGCATCATGGATGTGCAGCCGACAAATCTGCGGCAACTGTGTGATGCCATCATGTCAATATGGACCAAAATCTCTGAGGAATGCTTCCAGCACCTTGTTGAATCTATGCCACGAAGAATTGAGGCAGTTCTGAAGGCAAAAGGGGGTCCAACCCGTTACTAGCATTTTGTACCTAATAAAGTGGCCGGTGAGTGTAGATGGTACTGAAGGCCTTTTGATGCTATGAGCTGATAAAGGCCAAGAGTGTAGATAGAGAAGAGTAGTGGACCCAGGACTGACCCCTGAGGGAAACCTACATAGAGAGGGTGAGTGGGGGAAGTAAAGTGAGAGTTAGAGACGCTGAACATCCGATCAGTGAGGTACGAAGTGATCCAGGAAAGGGCCGAGTATGTGATGCCGAGAGATGAGAGGATTTGTAGCAGGAGGGGGTGTTGACAATGTTGAAGGCAGAGGACAGATCTAAGAGGAGTGGCGTGAGGCTTTAGCAGTTACTAGGTCATTGGTGACTTTCAGTAGAGTGATGGGATTGAAAACATATTGCATTGGTTCAAGATGAGAGTTGGATGAGGAGGGGAGACAGTTTCTCCTTTTGAGGAGTTTGGAGAAAAAGAAGCATGAATAGTTGGAGAGGGAGGGGTCACAAGATGTTTTTTAAGGATTAGTTTGATGGTGGTGTGTTTGAAGGATGAAAGGAAGATGCCAGAGGTTAACAATAGGTGGAACAATGGGAGGGGCGGGGATAATAACGCACAAAGTGTGATGGCTTTGGGGGATTTACAGGGGGGAAAATTTGGATTTAAAAGAAGGGAGGAAATTTTTCATAAAAAACTTGGGAAAGCAAGTAAAAAAAAAGGTTTTGGTGGGTAAGACTAAGGCAGTGTGGACTGTGCAGGTATAGAAGTGGGAAGTGAACACGGTGTGGGTATAGGTATAGGTATACTTCTTATTCCAAAATCATAACAACTCTGTGAAAAATGTTCCAAAATTTTTTTGTGGAAAACTTTCTGCTATCCCTGGCATCCAAAAAAAAGAAAACTGACAATAATGGTTCAAATAACAGAAATAATAAAACGTTACTCGTATCGTATTATACTAAGATGGGCGAATTTCCAAAAAATTCGATTCGGTCTTCGCCGAATTTTCCAACAAAAATAACTTCTTCCGAATTACTTGGGGGATAAATCACGTTAAAAAACAGCTTTTTCCAGCTGCACAGACCTGCGGGGTCTGTAAACTTTGACCCTTTTAAAATAGCAGGGGGAGTTTGGGTTTGGTCTTCAACAATTTTGGTTTTAGTTACACCACAGACTGACCCGCTCTTAGAATCACTTCACTAAAAATTTCCCCTGGCATTTAAAAGGGCAAAACTGCCCAAAAAAAACAAAGGGGGGGAATGTACCTAAAAAGTCATGCGACGACACGGGAAAAAAACAATAGGGCCAGTGGCAAATCAGTGACGATGTGGAGGGAGGGGGGCAGCCACAGCACATAGGTCAAGAGTGGCAAAAATGACATTCTGGAGGGGGCAAAAAAAATAGGCCACAATGGACAATGACGGGGGGGGGTTGAGGTCAGGGCGCACCCACAGCAGCAGCATGAGGTCAACATGCACAATGACAGATTTTAGGTCCCCGGCAGCACCACACGCAGCATGGGGTCAGACAAGGGCACAATGACAGAGTGTGTGGTCCAGAGCAGCCACAGCAGCAGCATGGGGTCAGACAGGGGCAAAATGACTTTCGGGAGGTAAAAAAACAGGAGTAGGCCACAGAGTGGGACAAGACACAGTGTGTGGTCACGGCAGCAGCCACAGCAGCGCATGAGTCAACAGTGGCAATGAAAGTGTGAGTCAGGGCACAGCCACAGCCAGCATAGGTCAACATGGCCAATACAGAGTTGTGGGTAGGGCACAGCCACACAGCAGCATGATCAACAGGGCACAAAGACACAGGGTGTAGGTCCGGCAGACACAGGGGTCAACGTGGCAATGACATTCTGGAGTGGAAAAACGTATAGGCCACAGAGTGCACAATGACAAGATTTGGGGGTCACGAAAGCAGCCACACAGCAGCATGAGGTCAGGCAGGGGCCAAATCACTTTTCGGGAGGGGGAAAACATAGTAGGCCCAGAGTCACAATACACAGTATGGAGGGCACCCACACAGCATGGGGCGGGCATTGGCACAATGACATTCGGGACGCAAAAACGGGAGTGGCCACAGAGTGGAAAAAAGACAAAGGGGGAGGCACGGTAGCCGCAAAGGTCACATGGCACAATGACATTCTGGAGGTGGATAAAACAAGTGGCCACAAGTGCACAATGACCGTGGGATTTTTCAGCAGCAGCAGCAAGCATGAGGTCAACAGTGGCACAATGACATTCGGAGGGGCAAAAACATTTTGGGGGCCCACAGAGGGGCACAAAGACCGTGGGAGGCACCCAGAGCAAAGGGCACATGGCACAATGACACGTGGGTAGGGACCACCAGAAACAACAGCACCACCCAAAGGGTCAAGAGTGCCAAAATGACAAAAAGGGGTTGAGGGGGGGGGAAATACCAGTCCCTGGTAAAGAGGGGTAGGCAGAGGGAGAAACTGGCAGCAGTGTGTGGCATCAGGTGGGGGCGGCATCAGAATGGGCTGAGCGGGTATTTTTGAACCCCAGACTAAACCCAAAGGGCTTTGGTGTGTAAAAATCCCCGCCTATTCATCTTGAAAAAGGTCATCGTTCCACATTTCCCGTGGACAACGGTTCCCTTTGGGGTAACGTGGGCCCCCGCCGCACTGAACACCCCCTCTGATGCCCCAAAATACTGGGCCCGGGGAGGACAGATTCCCACTGCAAACCGCAAATTCGGCCACACATCAGTTTGGGCCCCTAGTCCAGGGGTCTTCTAACTGGGGTGGGGAAGTGCTTTTCCCTGTAGGCCACCACCTGCTGGTTTTTAGGGGCTGCTCCAGTCCTGCTGCTTTGCTGCTGGGCCACTGTCCTCCTCACTAAGCGGGGAAGGGAAACGCTATCAGGACTCCAGACTTAGGTTGCTCTGATGGGGCGGTACTCTCCACCCCCCCACCTTCCCCCCAGCCCCGGCAGAGTACTAACCTGAGGAACCCCCCGGTCAGCCTTTTAAAAGGGGGGCATGCCGCACATAGCAGCGGCCACTGACGATTTCCCTATGCCTCCCTCCAATACTGGGGAAAAGGGTCCCTTTTGGACCGGAGCGAGGGGCCAATAGGGGAGCCCGAAGTCACCCTCTGCCGATGCGACTATTTGGCTGCACCCAAAGGGAAATCACATGCTGCGGCCATCTCACAATGACTCCGAGGGCTCCCGCCTCCATCCCACTGTATAATGCCACGTGCTTTCGGTCTTCTTCCTTGTCTTCCTCATCTCCATCTACCCCCCCACGCCCCGCCCTCCTCCTTTACCTGGGTAGAAATCCCTCTTTTCCCCAGACAATGTTTCTGTCCCCAATTTCCCCTCCTCCTCCCCTCCTTTCATCCCCGCGCCCCTCATGTGGCTGCGAGATGTACCCCGCCACATCCCACCCCCCTCCCCAGACAGATTTTTCAGCATCTTTTTCCAGGACTTTTAAGCATGGAAATGTTTCTCCCGTAGCCGGCCTCCCCAATGGCCTAAACAAAGGGGCAATGTTCGAAAGACGCCACGGCTAACATCAAATTACACAGGAACCCGTCCCCTGATCATCAAAAAATCGTTAAATGCCTTCTCTTTCATACAGTCGGCCCAAACATGTGCGGGCGGGAATTCCAACGGTGGAAAAAACCATATCAAGGTTTTTGGGGGGAGCCCGTTCGGGCCCTGCAACTCGAGGGGGGTTTTTCCGGCTTTGTACAAATGATAAAGTGCATGACATTTTCCGGCCTTTTTCAGATTTCTGAAACTTGTAATTTCAGGAACCTTTTCACAACCAGATTGAACACGTCGCCATGCGGGCGCATGGACCATCCCCCTCGGGGGCGCGGACACCAGTTCCCCAAATTGTCCTCCACCGGGTTCCGTTGCAGTTGGCGCGAGAAAGCCCACATTGTTTCTTCTGCATGACGGGGATCTTCTCCCCTGTTGGATTTTCGTTCGTCGGGGAAGCCGGTGTAAACTGGTAAAACCGCTGTCCCTTACACATGGGTATGAGGGAGCAGTATTTGTGCAGGCTGAGATGGTGGTGGGGTGGGGAGAGGAAGGGACATTGGCGCAGGAGGACCAACGTGGAGTAAAAAGGGCTCTCCTGCCAAGTTTTTGGGTGTGCCGGGGCCGGGAAGCACTTTCCCCCTGGGGGAAAAGGACATGTACTGGGCCCTGACCGTATTACACTCCAGACGTCCCGCTGCCGTCCCTTGGAAAAAACCCTAAGCCAAGGACTCCCACTTTCTGTTCTACAATTTAGAAGTGCGGATTTGCCTTTGGGAAAAGAAATACCTTGGAACTCTCCATCTCGGTGGGCACAAGCCATTAGTTCTCTGAATGGCAAGCCACCATTTGGAAAGGAGGGAATGCAGTACCAAAATTTGGGACAGGAGCACGGTCAGCTCGCACCTTTAGAGGTTTGGGACGCATACTGTTGTCTCTTTGCAATCGCCTCGTGAACGACTGCTGGCGCCAGATACGAGGAGCAGGAGCATCGGACCGGGAGATGTGTAAAAGAAAAACAGCTCCTTCTGCAGAGGGGTGGAGTTTTTACTAGCAAAAAGGCAGTTGCCACTGGCTCTTGCTGCGGCGGCAGAGGACCACCACATCTGCCACTTTTTTCCCCAGCAACCGGAGGGTAAGCGCAGGGTTTGACGCAGGGCCGTGGTCCAATGTTTTAAATCCCCGGCCACGCTTCCTTTCTGCCCACAGATTCCATAACCCATATTTGGCTCCTCCGGGTTTTTAGCAAAGAACTGCCCCACCGCCGAGAGCTGATTTTAAAACCCCCAACGCTCCGAACTGAGTGACTACTACCGCCGCTGCCTCGCTGAGCCCCTGTCCCACTTTCTTTGGGCCTGCGAAGCGGGGTTTTTTACCCCGGGCCCGCTTGGCTCCCGACCTCACACGCTGCTACCCTCTGACTCACGGCCACAAAACCCACTTGTGGGTGCCCGCTGCCTGACGCGCAAGCGACGCCCTCTTCTCCTCGATGATAAGCCCCGCCTCACCCGGCTCCAAGTGCGGTCGGTACATCATCATCAATTTTTGTTTCCACTCATTGCTGTCCTCATCCACCCGGGGGGTTTTTTTTTTAAAAAAGGTTAACAACGACCTCCCCCACTCTTTCCCTCTATACTTTGCCGCCTATCAAGAAGGGAGGGGATTTGGCCCCCTTTCTTCGCGCCAAGTACTCTGACTGCCCCCTCAAATTGTTCATCCTCGCTATATATGGCGCTGAGCCCCCGACCCATAGTAGATCCTGGGGTGAGGAACCGGATGGGACAGAGGCGGGTTGAGGACGGTGATGGGCCCCTGCCCGCTCCCAGGCCAGCAACTAAGGGTTTGTTCTGACGTTCCCACCGACTCTTGGGGTGGGGGTTTTCAGATGTCACTGGGAGGGAAATGGGTGACCTAGTCAACCAATCAAAACCCCCGGGGTTTCTTCAGCACACTGCCGCTAATGACACCGCATTGTGACCTCACCGAGACCCCTGCGCGACTCCCCTTGCTTCTGTGACCGGGGTCTGCTCCAGGAATGTTTGTGCCACGCCACCGCAGGGGAAAGCCCCTCTGTCTACATACTGTTTGTTCTAAAATGTAAAACACTTTTGATGAAGAATTTTGTAATGAAAATACACCCTTGTATTTGAAAAAGAACCCCCAAAAACTTGGGTAACCCTTTGGGCATAAAATGCGCTACACAAAAGGCCAGGAAAAATTGACTTGTATGTGCCCTTTTTAAAAAATCTGTTATTTTACGAATGTAAAGCACAAAAAAGGGGTTAATTAACCTTCGGAAAAGAATTATGCACGAATTTTCTGTGGCGGTGAAAAAAAAAGTTTCTTTTACTGAGACAACTCAGAAAAATACTTATTAAACCTTGGATGGGGAAATTGCGCAAAAGAATTTAGCACCACAAAAAATACTAGCTTTTTAGCGTGTTAAATGGGTATTTTTTACGCTACAAACAAGGAAAAAATTTTAATTAACCTTTTGCTTTTGAATTTTTGCTACAGGAAAATTTTATTTTTTTGGGGGTGAAAAAGACGGTTTTTGGGGGTACCACAGCGAAAAAAAAAACGCTTAATTAACCCCCGGATGTAAATTCGCAAAAAATTGAGCAGCCACAAACTAAAAGCTTTGTATGTTACAATGGTATTTTTTACGATCAAACAATGAAAAAAATTGTAAATTTAACCCTTTGCTTGTGAATTAAGTACAGGAAAAAGTTTTTTTTTGGGGGTTTAAAAAAAACGGTTTATTTTGTCACCACAGCAGAAAAAAAAACGCTTAATTAACCCCCGGGTAAATTGCGCAAAAGAAATTTAGCAGCCACAAATACTGCTTTTTAGCGTGTTACAATGGGTATTTTTTACGTACACAAAAAGAGAAAAAAAATTTTTAATTACCCTTTGCTTGTGTTTTGTACAGGAAAAATTTTTATTTTTTGGCGGTGAAAAAGCGGGTTTCTTGGGTCACCCAGCAGAAAAAAAAACGCTTAAATTAAAACCCCTGGATTAAATTGCGCAAAAGAATTGAGCAGCCCAAAAATGAAGTGGTATTTGTATTGTAAAAACGCTGTTTTTTAAATGAAAACAACAGGAACGGGTTAATCCCCCTTGGATATTCAATTTGCTGTGGCAGATAGCATTAAAAGTATATGCCTACAGTGGGCGCAACTGGATTTAGATCCCAATACACAAAAATCAGAAATAGAACATTAAGAGAAGCGTCTCTGAGACAAGCTGAGACACCCCACAAAAAACGCTGTTAAAAAATATTTTTTCAGTAAGAAAACCGCGGCAGCACCTTCCCCGATCAGACAGTGAGAGGAGTGTGAGCTCCAGCGCGCGCCCGGATTATATAGTGCGGTGACGTCACGAATCCCGCCGGTCTCTGATTGGCTTCATCCTTTAACTGTCATGCAGGCTTGCCCTTCTTCCTCCCAAGTTCTTTGCCCCATGTAAGCCATGTGTCGCAGCCATTTTTTCAATAAAAGCACACTTCGTTCCCGCAATCCCCCAAATTCGACTTCGTTCAGAACCGAAGTTTTCCTGAAATTCTAAACGAATTCCACTTCGTTAGAATCAATTCGCCCATCTCTAATTATATCTGCTAGTTAAAACAGAGATCACAAATATCCTTCAGTGTGTTTGAAGATCAACATAAAATTGGACACAAGTCCAATATCACTACTCTGGGAATGCCATTTACTGCTTGCTTTGGCAATCAAACTAACTCTGCCACACGGTGGAGGATCTTAATTAAAGGGGTTTTGCCACGATGTAATGTTGACGTGGGATCCTCCAAAATGGGTATTTAATCACTTTTCTAAATATATGTGGTTAAAAAAATTGCAGCCTCGGAGAGCTACAGGCTGCCTTACCTGCCCTTAGTTACTTAAAAGCTTGCATTAGATACGACCAGGCAGAGTGACAAGAGCTGCAGGCCGGGCTTGCGCAGAGCACACTTCTTATCTGATGAGAGGGAGCTGAAGAAACTTTCAATTCACCGGGTAGAAATATGTTTTCTTTTGTATACAGAATCCACTAGTTGTAGTGTGATTATCTGAGTAGATCCCTGCTTTATCTGATGACAGGGAACATGAAGGAGCTTTCAAGAGGCTGAAGGAGCTTTCAAGAGGCTGTGGAGAAAGCTGTTGTCGTTTGTATACAGAATCCACTACTTATAGTTTGATTATTTGAGTGAACATTTCACACGATCCCTTATACATGGCTCTGTGCTCTGGCTTTGTCTCTCTCTCAGCTCAGCATTGCTTTGTTTACATTTGCTTCTTAGCAGATAAGGCACATCCTGGCAAAACCCCTTTAATCTACTGAACACGGCAGTCATTAATGGGGTTATCCGTTTTGTTTTTTTTTTCCAGCTGTTTTGAGGTAGGTAAGTGCTATGGCCTCTTTATTGTTTATATTGATCCACGTAACAACTTAGTACTTCCCGTAGATGCTATGCTTGCAGCTCTCATCCATTCAAGTAAAGAAGTGTTTCTTGGCTCAATTATTTTTTAACAAACTGCATTAAAATATTTCTTTTTTTTTCCGTGTACCTGCAGATGAAATAGACACAGCTTTTGAACCTGTCCCATTCCCACAAAATAACTGTACAGTATGTAGACATGCTCAAAATTACACCACATCTCAATGTACAGTTACATCAAGCTGCAGAAATAGGGTAAAGAAGATAACAGTTTTGTATAGAATATCAACCAAAGCATACAAGGCTGTCCATAGTCTGTCCCCCATACATCTCTGCCCTAATCTCCCAATACCTTTTTTCATGCAATCTTTGATCCTCACAGGACGTCCTTCTCTGTTTTTCTCTTTTCTGCTCTTTACAAAACCACCTCTACAATTTCTCTCGTGCACCCCCCATACACAGAAGTTGCTACATCAACTGATTAAAGTCCATTCCACCCCTTAAAAGTAACCTGACAACTCATCTCTTCAGGATAGCCTACACCTTACCCCTGCTGCCATTACGCTTCCATATAAACAGCTTTCTTCTTCACCTTCTGTCTTCTTTGCCTCCTTTATGTATTTTAATGCCTCACGGGTCCTCTGTCCCTTTCTGCCAGTTTGTTTTGCATTTAGTGATGTTTTTGCACTTGTTTTGGTCTTATGTTATGTTTTTTTGTCATGGTTCATGTTGTGTGACTGCTGTAGCTCTGCTATTAACTCACCTGTCTTCGCTCCTGCTTTGGTCTATGATCTGGGGCGGACATGCGCCATCTGGCTTCCTGTGTATGCACATGCACCCCCCTGGGGCACATGCGCGGCAGCTCTCAGTGATTTAAAGGGATAGTGTACTAATTACTTGTCCCATGACCTTTAACATGATTTAAGGAACTTCCTGACACTGCTCCAGTTTCAGTTCATTGTTGTTCTTCAATGATCCTGACCCCCTGTCTGCTGTGTGATTGCTTCTTCCACTGTTACCTGTGTTAACCCCTGGTTTACCAGTGCATTATATTTCTGCTGTTTTTTTGCCGCCATACCAGTCTGAGACTCAGCTATAGCCTATGGTTGCATCTGCTGGTCACCCATCTCCTCAGCATGTACCCAGTGTCCTACATCCAGCACTTCAGCTGCCACCACGAGTAGCCAAGTCAGGGTAGCGACCTGGGGGTTCCCCACAGCTAAGTCTGGCCTTGTGGTAGGTTCCAGTGAAGACCGGGGGCCTCTTAGATTCCGTTTCCTGGCGTGGTCTGCTATACCATCTTTGCTCGTGGGTGCCAAGAGGATCCACAAATATCCGGTGTCCACCATGTCAGTACCCACTGAAGACCGTTGGACCATTACAGTGCAAAGTGACCCCGTTATCTGTTACAGTTTTGAACCCCTTTTAGATGTATAGAGCCTGAAATTAATGGCCCTTTAAAAAAATATTTAAAAAAATGTGAGGGGGTGATGGCAATTTAGTTTTTTTCATGTCACTGGAACTGGTCCTACAACACACGACCAGTATAACCTGTATACAACAGCTGAACCTGCACAATGCTAACACAACTAAATGTAAGGTTGACAAGAGAACTATGCAGTTGAAATCTCGGTGCTACTCCAAACAAGGATGTACCTAGTTTTCTGCTGCCCTAGGCAAAAGTGAACGTCTCTTCTCCCTCATGTGGCACATTGCTAAAAGGGAAATGTTCATGTCAGGTTCATCCTATGCAAACAAATATAATTTACATAAATACTATTCACATACTTTGGACAAAAAATGCTGTATTTGTTGCAGGATTTGTCTCAAGTGTCTGGGATCCTATTTAGGCCCCATTCACATAACCTTTTGGAACCCCCATTTGTGGTACCGTATCTGTTCGGATATGGTAAAAATGGTACCACAGTGGGGCCACGATGGTGCCATAGGCTTCAATAGACCACACTTTTATGTCTGTTGGAGAATCCATATAGGTTTGCCAAATAGTGGAAAGGTACCTTATATACTCGAGTATAAGCCGACCCGAGTATAAGCCGAGGCACCTACTTTTGCCCCAAAAAACGGGAAAACTTATTGACTCGAGTATAAGCCTAGGGTAGAAAATGCAGCGGCTACTGGTAAATTTTAAAAATAAAAATGGATACCAATAAAATTACATAGGCAGTTTAATGTCCCCCATAGGCAATTATAGGCGGATATATGGCCCTATATGCATGGTATATGGCCACATAGGCATGTAATAGGCAGTTATATGTCCCCCATAAGCAGATTATAGGCAGGTATTTGGCCCCATACGCAGGTAATAGGCAGGTATATGGCCCCATAGGCAGGTATAGGGCAGGCTGTAGGCAGGTATAGGGCCAGCTGTAGGCAGGTATAGGGCAGGTATAGGGCCGGCTGTAGGCAGGTATAGGGCAGGTATAGGGCCGGCTGTAGGCAGGTATAGGCGGCTGTAGGCGGGTATAGGGCCGGCTAAATGCAGGTAGAGGCCGCTGTAGGCAGGTATAGGGCAGGCTGTAGGCAGGCTGTAGGTAGGTATAGGGCAGGCTGTAGGCAGGTATAGGGCCAGCAGTAGGCAGGGATAGGGCAGGTATAGGGCCGGCTGTAGGCAGGTATAGGGCTGGCTGTAGGGCAGGTATAGGCATCTGTAGGCAGGTATAGGGCAGGTATAGGGCCAGCTGTAGGCAGGTATAGGGCCAGCTGTAGGCAGGTATAGGCAGCTGTAGGGCCGGCTGTAGGCAGATATAGGGCAGGTATAGGCAGCTGTAGGCAGGTATAGGCAGTTTAAAAAAATCAAAAACAATCACTTACCTGGCTCCCCGCTGCTTCGTCTCCCTCGCCGCTCCGCCTCCTCGCTGCTCCGGCGTCCCGGGCGATTCCTGCATCTTCTCGGCACAGGCGGGTGACGTCATCAGGCCGCGCACGCAGCGTGATGACACACGCGCCTGTGCCGGAAACTGCGGGTGGCCGCAGACGCCGGAGTCCACTGCGGAGCACGGAGCGCGCGCTCGGTGCCCCGCACGGGTATACCTTAACTTAAATTAGCTCCGGAGGAGTCGCATATAGGTGAAGGGATCGCGGACAGTGCCCGGGCCAGCGCAGCGCCCGGACACTGTGCGCTGTACTCGGCATTCAGTTATATGCGGCTTCCTGAGGAGCTGCATATAACTGAAGCGTCCCTGTCGGCGCCTGGCCATCGCAGCGCCCGAGCGCCCTCAGTGACTCGAGTATATGCCGAGGTAGAGTTTTTCAGCTCATTTTTTGGGCTGAAAAAATCGGCTTATACTCGAGTATATACGGTAATCCAGTTAGGACAACATTTGTCTCATAGAAATGTATGGTCTTGTTGCGGCTCTTCCACGATATCAATTGGCATGCATTTTTATGGTATACAGACAGATAACATGAATGGGGTCAAAAACACTATGCAAATGGGGCCTTACTTGTTCTGTGATATCCTGCCATACAGTCAGGGACAGGCATGAGATCACTAAGGGCTTGTCCCCACTGCACGGGTTTTCACACGGTTTTTCAGACGGTTTTCGGTTTTGAAAACCGTCTGTAAACCCGGTGACAACTTTTAACATGGACCTTAATGGAAAACTTACTCAACAGTCCCCAATGCACGGGTTTTGCGGCGGGCGGTTTTTCAGACCGCCGGCAGTCCAACAAACATTCAACATTTTCATTCTTCTGCCCGGTTTTCGGGCGGAATATGAATATGTTAATGCAAAGGAGGAGGGCTTTTTTCCGTAACCTGCATAGAAAAGCCGTCCCCCAGCAAAAACAGTGCAAGTACCGGTTGGGATTTCTGACCGGTATTTGCACTGTGCCGTGTGAACGGCCTCTAATACAGATCAAGGACAGGTGTACAGTGAGTAACAAAGTTTAGACCAGTAACACACATAGACAGTCGAGTCACATTATTATGACCACTACCTTCTTTTGACATCAGCAGCACATAGCTCATGAAGGAAGTCATGTGCGGTGAGCTGGCTTGCGGTGTATATAAGGTGTGCGATAGGCTGTCTGCACACATATCCTTCATTACTGTCACAGTTAATAGGGTTATAGGGTGAGTTGCAAAAATAGATAATTATTGGCTTTTAGGGCAAGGGTGGCAGTATTTCTGAAATTGCCCATTTTGTGAACTGTTCATGTGCTGCTTTAGTGAAAGTGTATTGTAAGTGGACAAATGGCATCAATGTGAATAAATGATGCGGAAACTGCAGAGCACCATGTGCCATTGATGTGAGAGGTGAACTTCGGCATGCTACAGTGGAGTAGCTCATCACCAAAATGAACCAAGGGGTATCAGACATTGCCTAAAACAACAGTTCAGCAAAGCCTACAGCGTGTGGGGTATACTGATGGTATGGACAACACTATGTCCGGTTAAGCCCCTGGTGATTACGAGTTTTTTGTTTCCAATACCCCAATTTAAACTGGATAAGAACACCTACTGATGAGAGGATATATTTGTCTTCGGTGAAACGCGTATAGGTGATTTTTTGACTATACTCACTCACCCCCATATTTGGAGCTCTGTAGGGTTGAGAGAGGAGGATACTATAGGGGTAAATGATTGCAGGGTCGCCCTCATCAGGGCGGGAGCTCTGCTAAGGGAAAGTTGTTAGTGATATTTTAGTGTATAGGGACAGAATATTATCACCTTTCCACCCGGCCGGAGAGGCTGTAGATCTATACTAAATGACTACATACTACGCATCTGACGGGAGGTGGTGAGTAATTGATGAAATACACTTTATTTCCTTGGTATACCTTTTATGATGATTGTAAATTTTGATATTTTGAGATTTTAAATGATTATGATTAAAAGTGATGTTTTAAAGGGTTGATATTTTTTCTAGATTTGGGCGTGTGAATGTCCCAGCACCTCTGATGAACAAGTTGCATTAGCAGATAAGGCTTCAATTTTCTCATAATCTCATAATTAAACGTGCGCGCTGATTGGCAAAAGGGTGCCTTTTTCCCAAGAGTCATGTTTTCTGCTTTAACAAGCCAAGGGACATCCAATCAGAGCTGAGTCAGTGTGTAGAGTAGGTTTGTGCAGGGGAACAGTCACATGAAAATTGGCATGATAACACCCACTTGACTGATTTAGTAATAGATTTCTAGAAGGAATAACAGAGGAACAGCACAACGCAGAATTACAATAGGAGATGCTCCAGAATTGTTGTTTCACAGGGAACACAAGGGTTCACTAAAACAAGCATGTCAGGAATGGACACATGTCCTCTTTAAGGGAAAGAACCTTTTTGATTAGAAAAACTGATATTGTGTGACCACTCTGTGCTCTGGGGTCATTCTCCTTATGTAGATAGTTGAGTTATGTTCAGAGTTTAAGAGTAAATTCTGTCAAATGTAGTAGACTAGACAGTGGACAGGAAGATCCCCGAAGACACAGTGCAGGGCTATGTGAAGTGGCTGGTGAAACCCCACAAGAAAATCTTAGGTATGAAAGGCTACAGTGGGAAGCCACTGTGTAATGGCAGCAGCCGGTTTTGCATGGTTCCCCAGCCCCACTAGAGGACCATGCAGCAGTGAACATAAGTGTTAAAAGGGTTATCTCACCATGATGTTTCCCAGAGCCTGCTTCACAGCCAGCTTCAGACTCACACTTCCTGCTCAGGCTGTAGGTGGTTCTACAGCAGTGACTGACATTTCAGCTCTGACATACCTAGCTGAGCTTGTGTGTAAACAGTAAGGGCATGTTCACACAGCGTTTTTGGGCCATTTTTCAATGCATTTTATGCACTGAAAAGCGGCCGAAAATCAGCCTCAGACAAGCTTTAAAGGGGTTTTGCCACAATCTCATTTCATACCTCCTGCAGCCAGAACTCCAGCTCTGTGTGCTCAGAAGGGGGCGTGTGTGATTTGTTTGAATTGCATATCATGTGACCCAGCAGGATGACATCACCAGCCCTTTCCTCTCTTTAGTCAAAGAAAGGCTGTTTATGTATAAAGCTGTGAGTAGCTCAGAGATTAAGTTTTTGCCTCACGGTACAGGGGTCTTAGGTTAAAATCCCTGCAGGATTCTCTTTCTCTTTATCAATGCACAGACCTGAATGAGGTTTCTTTTTTTTATTTATTTGCACTGTTTGACTAATTACTAAAGGAAAGGAGGAGAATGATAGCACCTGGGGTTTGAACACTCAGTAGCTGCCTGAGAGGAGAGGTGATGTCTGAGCATGTCTGACCAGGAGTGAGGAGCTCTCAGCCCTGGTCGTAGCCCCTGTAAACGAGCTGTAAACAATGGATCACTAAAGGAGCAGCTAAATCAAAAACGGTGCAGAATTTTTAATAATGAGGAATAGTGAAAATGTTTATTATTTAGTTTTCAAGCTTCCCACATCAAATTTGCTACATGGCAAAACTCCTTTAAATCTTGATTCATTGAATATAATGTAAAATACGCCTTGTCGTTCACATGAATCGTATTTCACACGCATAATTGCAAGCCATTTTTTTGGTGCAATTACAGCCGTAAAAATAAGTGACAGGTCAATTCTTGAGGCTTTTTTTGCGCATAAACTCCCCCAAGGAAACAGTGGGGATAGGATTTTTCAAAATACGCTGCAAAATAAGCTTTGAAATATGCCTCTAATCAGAAATTTTTTTAAACAAATTTGGAAGCTGATTTTGAAGCGTAAATTTACACTTCAATAAACGCTGTGTGAACAAACCCTAGGACAAAAGGCTACAGGGCTCTAAAGGGTTAAAGCTAGTCAGGAACATAGATAAACAAGCTTCTGTTTTACTGACAACACACAGCAGGGGGTGACCTTATCATCCCCACCTGGCCAGAGCTGCTGGAGCAATAAGAGGTCACCTGTAACTAAGGAAGCTTGTGTACACAAACAGGAGATAAAATCTGCTCTAAGATCTGCTCTGAAGGGAAGCAAAATCAGAATAGCTATAGTCTTTATTTACCTTTGCTTAAATGAAAGCAAATCACTATGGTGAAAATACCCTTTTAAGTTTGGAAGCTTTTTGGTGTTTTGTACCAGAGAGTATGACCGAGCAGTTGCTTCTCGAGAGCTAAGGGTGGCCATCCTGCCTTAGGCTCTCTGTGGGTACAGTCGGCAGTTCAAAGATAGACTAACTCAAGCCTTATCATTGTACTGATTTCAGTTAGTCACTTGCTGAAGACTCTTCCTTTCGGTCTACTCTGAAAATAATATGGTTTCTATGATTCCACCTTTTACAGGAATCTTAGTGTTGATTACTTGGCTTTAACCATTTCTAGAATCCATTGTTTTGTGATACAAGAGCTTTATACATCCATCTTCATCCATCTCAGTTACAGTATGGACCCATAGACCTTCATAGGTGCTTTGTAACAGCTACATACAACTCAGAGCTTGCAAGGAGCCATAATATGGCCATATGCAGAGGCAAACATCAGATTTGTAATTGGGGTATTTCTAAATGGGGTTTCCAAGTGGTTTGGTTCTTTCAATAGAAGTAACAAAATGCCCCTGAATAAACACACTTAAATGATGTTCTACATATATTACATGGTTGGTTTCAGTATTTGTGATAGTATTTCTATTTAACTCCTGGTGGTCTAGAATGGTTTAAAGGGTTTTTCCATCTCGCACATTATTGACATACTGTATATGCCATAAATGTGTACAAGCCTTCGAAAGTCTCCATTGGGAAAGGAGAGGTGTTCGGAACTCTGTCATTCTTTTCAGTGGAAGTTCCAGTTACATACCGTACCTATTACTTTTAGTAGTCTAAGGTAAAGAAAAATTATTGATATTCGTTATACATGGTGGTTATGGGTTAATGTCCGGAGATCTATGGGCTTTAGCCCTGAACCATTTATTGAAATGATCACATATTACTATTATATTGTTTAGCATGGTGCAGGGATTAGTGGTCATCTTGGACAGGAAAGTGCACCTATGGTTTAATTTCATTTTTTTAAAATATTAAATAGTTTCAGTTCTCTTATACTGATTAAAGTGCAATTTTTTTTTATAAAGAAATCCAAATCTCATGTTTCTCTTTAACATTTATAGTGTAATATGATAACATTCTGTATTCCTCCAGCTGACACAAGAAGAAACACACTGCATAGCAATTTGTACAGCTTTCATTGAGCTCAATAATAAACTCAAATGCGACGAGGGCCCCTTAGTGATGACAGTGAGAATTACAGCCTTTAACTTGTTTTATCCTGCTCCATAAGTGGTTCCACCAGGAGTGCCATTAGAGCAGTACTGACAGTACTTCTGTTAGGGGCCCTGACCAAAAATTACTTATGGGACTCCAGCCTCTGGGCAATACCCACTTAGTGTGCATGGTTATATCTGGAAGAATTTTTCATCAGACAAGGTGAAGTTTGCTTGCTATAAACTGATGGACTGAAATTTATCTAAAAGTATCCTCATATGATTATCCTCATTGTATCCTCACTTGTCATTGTTTACATTTTTTGAGTGAAAGACAGAGATAAAATTCTTTTTATTTCCATGCGGTATGTGACGGCTGCAGCCAATTAGTGTCTGCAGCAGTGACGGGCCCATTCAGAAGTGATGGAATTTCAACTGAAGACCGGGTAGAGCTGGCGTTAGAAACAGGACAAGAGATAGGTGGGCCCCACTTATAACCTGTCTACCTATGTGGGCTCCACCTATAGCCTACCTACCTACCTGGGGCCCACCTACAGCTTACCGGTGGTGGCCCACCTACTGCCTAGCTAGCAACCTGGGGCCTACCTTAAGCCTACCTATCTTCCTGGGGGCTGCCTACTTAACTGGGGCATAACTACTGCCTAGCTAGGGCCAATATACCTACCTACCTGTAGCCTACCTACCTAACTGGGACCTATCTACCTAACTGGTGCTTAACTACTGGCTACCTACCTACCTAGGGCCTACTAACCTATCTAATGGGAGTCTACCTACCTGGTAAAATGATTCTGAGGGATGCAGGCCATAGCTGTAACCCAATCTCCAGAGGGTGAATCCTCTGTTTCTCCCCATGGTCCTTACCCACTATCTCACCCCTGGAAAGTTTGTACAGAGGTGGGGGATAGTGAGGAAGGTGCTGGAAAAGTGAGGATTCTAAGATTTTTTTTTCTCAAATCTGCAGGGACGAGCGGCGGCAGGTAGAAGTCATCATAGTGGTCTGGACCGGATGCAGAACAAAAGGGAAAGTCAACGACTCGTCAGAGAAACGTCACCTGTGAGTCACAATATGTAATGGCACTATAATCACATCTATGTCTGCAAAGCCTGTGTACACTGGTAGCTACCACTATTTGGGCACTGTATAGTGGTAATAATGGTCTTTGTACACTGATCTTTATTCCGTAATAGTATAGGGGTATTATCCAGTCACTATGTGGTGGTAATGTGTGGCTGTGTTTTGGCAGTATAATTAGATCCTTATGTAGTAGTGTTATTGGTAATGTTGGTCTTGGTATAGTGGGATTTGTTTGGTAGCAGTATGACGTGATATGTATGGTGAGCTATTTGCTCCTTGTATTATCTAGTAATAAAAAGCCTTATTAAGAGGTCCTGGTAAATGTTAGTGGTCAGAAGTGGGGCAGAGGTGGAGTAGGAGGGGCCCCATCCAAAAGTTTGCTATGGAGCCCAGGATTCTCTAGTTGCGCCCCTGTTAGGAGGCAATAAAAACCCCAGTGCTACATCATCATCTGAATACTGGTATGAACTGGTTCTTATCCAATGTGCAGTTTTTATTAAGCAATTGCTCCTTCCTCATGGGTAGGTGTGTGATCAACTGTTCTTCAGTCATCTGCCTTTCTGCAAATTCTCCCATGTAGCACTGGGGATTACATTGCCTCCTAATAGGAATAGTCTTTTGTCCAGATATTGAACTGTAAAAATGGCTGTGTGTCTGTGTATTTAAGTAATGCTCAATTTTTGTGTGATTTTTTTTTTTGTAAATTGCCAGTAAAGTTAGCATAGAGACTCACAAGACAATGAAGACCCTTGTCGTAGTTTGCGATCTTGTGTATATTGGACAGAATATCAAATAATACCTCATGTGTGATATTTTCAGTATGTAGTTTTTCCCTTAAATACTGGGGAGCAGCAGGTATTAGTACTTTGTGTTGGGCATGTGAAATATGTGGGCAACCTGCTGAATCAAAAAGTATGGGCGTCATTAATTGGTTGTGTACCACACATAACCATATAACTGGCACTCTGTATAAGCCATATCTATGTGCAATTGTAATATTAGCAATCATCCCCCTTCTGGACAGTAGGTGTGTGAGTGGTTGTTTATTAATATTCTACACCTGTGCAATTTTTTTTTCAAATAAAGTGTTTTCATTGGACAAATAGTTTTTGTGTTTTACACTTATACAGTATCTCACAAAAGTAAATACACCCCCCACATTTTTGTAAATATTGTATTGTATCTTTCAGTGGAACAAAACTGAAGATCTAACACTTTGATACACTGTAAAGTCGTCAGGGTACAGCTTGTATATAACAATGTAAATTTGGTGTTCCCTCAAAATAACTCAACAAACAGCTATCAATGTCTAAACGGCTGGCAACAAAAGTCAGTACACCTTTATGTGAAAATGGACAAATTGTGCCCAATTTGCAATTTTCCCTCCACGGTCTCATGTGACTTGTTAGTGTTATAAGGTCTCAGGTGTAAATGGAAAGCAGGTGTGTTAAATGTCGCTCTCACGCTCTCTCATGCTGGTCAGTGGAAGTTCAACATGGCGCCTCATGGCATAGACCTGTCTGAATATATCAAAAAAAGAATTGTTGCTATACAAAAAGATGGCCTAGACTATAAGAAGATTTCCAACACCCTGAAACTGAGCTGCAGCACCGTGGCCAGGACCATACAGCGGTTTAACTCAGAACAAGCCTTGCCATGGTTGACCAAAGAAGTTTGGTGCACGTGCTCAGTGTTATGTCGAGAGATTAAAGGGGGGTGTGGAGAAGATTCTTATTGCTCCAACTATACATTGCATACTTCATCAAATTGTTCTGCATGCTGTCGTCCCTGAAGGAAGCCTCTTCTAAAGATGATGCATAAGAAAGCCCGCAAACAGTTTACTGAAGACAAGCAGACTAAGGAAATGGATTACTGGAACCTTCTCTTGTGGTCGAATGAGACCAAGATAGACTTATTTGGTTCAGATCGTGTCAAGCATGTGTGGCAGCAACCAGGTAAGAAGTACGAAGACAAGTGTGTCTTGCCTACAGTCAAGGTTGGGATTTCGATGGTTTGGGGTTGCATATGAGTGCTGCTTGCTTTAAGGAGCTACAGTTCATTGAGGGAACCATGAATACCAAACAATAGAAAAAACTACTCCTTTAAAACATACCTTTTAATAACACTCAATTTAAAATATATCGATATAGGTAAATCCGGGACACCACAAAAAAGGGATAATACCCTAAGCTGTCACCTACACCATGAATACCAACATATACTGTTAAATACTGAAGCAGAGCATTATCCCCTTTCTTCAGAAACTGGGCCGCAGGGCAGTATTCCAATATGATAATGACCACAAACACACCTCCAAGACAACCACTGCCTTGCTAAAGAAAATGAGGGTAAAGATGCCCAGAAGACTTAAAAGTATTAACTAAGCTGGTCTAAGGTTAGACCTGGATGCTAAGTCTTTGGCAGAAAGTTCAGTCTTTGGAACTGGAGAAAAAACCACAATGAACCTACAGTGTATGTTTGTCAGCATTGTTACAGGAGACCTTAGATTGTTTGTTGATCCCTATATATTATTCAGACCTGGAACGGTAAACTGCCCTACCGGACATCTTCTCTTATAACTATCTGTATATAGATGTACTGTCATGGTGGCAGGTTCACCCAATTTTTATGTAAACCTCCCCATATTTATAAAACATGGCTGGGCCATTGTAAATTTAGCGCGTCTCCACCTTTGTCTCCCCCAGGCCCCCTCATAGATTGTAAGCTCTCGTGAGCAGGGCCCTCACACATTGTGTCTCACCTGTAAGTAGCTTTCACTTTGTAATATCTGTCTTTTGTCTATAATTATACCCTCTACATTGTAAAGTGCTGCGGAATTTGTTGGCGCTATATAAATAAAGATTATTATTATGTGTAGTGCTTTTCCTCTCTTATCCCTCTAGAAATATATTGCTAGGTCTGTCATCTGGGTGTTACTAGTCTGACCTTGTCCCACTAGTGCTGACAAAGTCAAAATGTGCAACTTGAATTGTAACATCCAACTGACTGATTCAGTAATACATTTCTAGAAGTAATAACAGGAGGAACAACACAGCACAAAGTTTTAAGAGAGGATGCTCCAGAATTGTTGTTTCACAGGGAACATAATGATTTACTAAAACAGAGAAGTCAGGAGATGTCACTTGCAGGGTCAGGACAAGGCATTTTGGTGCCCTAGGCAAGTACAGCCAATGGCGCTCCCCTCACCCCCCCCAAAAAAATGGCACCCCCCACACTAATTCCTCTCACCCCTGCGCCAGGTCCTGTCACTAACTTTCTGCATATTTCACATAGCTCCAGTCCATCTCCTCAGCAGTCACTGTACAATGACAAATTTGCTTTTTCAAAATCGCTCCCCTACGTATGACAGTGTAATACATTACAAATAACAATCACCAAATAATCCACCGATACATGGAGCAAATCTACCAGACGCATCATTGTTACTAAAAACACTCCTATAAAACCAAGACCCAAAACTATTACTACTTAAGGATGAAATAATCCTGCCAGACCCTGACCAAACGCAACCCCCACATATGACATCAGCTGTACACAGGCTCTGATTACATATACCACCGCCATACAGTGACCATATAGTGGTAGATACTAGTTGTATGTAAGTTCTGCAGAAATATAAGTGATTACACTGCAGTTACATTTAGTGACTTACAGGAAACGTCTTTTCTGATCAGCATCGTTCACTTTCCCTTTTCTTCTCCATCCGGTTCTCACCTTCATGCTGATTGCTCCCGACACAAATATCTTAGAATCCTCACATTTCCAGTAACTCCTTAATTATAGGTATATAAGTCCCCTCAGTTAGACAGGTATATAGATATGCCCTCTCAGGCAGGCAGGTATATGTATATTGTCCCCTTAGACAGGCAGTTATATAAATATAGGGGCACTCAGGCAGGTATATAGATATAGGGTCACTCTCAGGCAGGTATATAGATATAGGGTCACTCTCAGGCAGGTATATAGACATAGGGTCACTCTCAGGCAGGTATATAGATATAGGCGCACTCCGGCAGGTATATAGATATAGGGTCACTCTCAGGCAGGTATATTGATATAGGGGCACTCAGGCAGGTATATAGGGGCACTCAGGCAGGTTATATAGCTATAGGGGCTCAGGCAGGTATATAGGGGCACACAGGCAGGTTTATAGCTATAGGGGCTCAGGCAGGTATATAGCTAGGGGCCACAGGCAGGCATATGGGGGCTCAGGCAGGCGTATAGGGGTTCAGGCAGGCGTATGGGGGCTCAGGCAGGCGTATGGGGGCTCAGGCAGGCGTATGGGACCACAGGCAGGCGTATGGGGCCACAGGCAGGCGTATGGGGGCTAAGACAGGCAAAAAATAACAACATTTATACTCATCTTATCTGCTTCCCAGCCACGCGCTCCTCTTCTGTCCTCTTCTTTACCGGCCGTGCGCTCCTCCGGCAGCTCCTCGGCCGCACGGCCTGTGGCGTCCGAGGAGAGGCAGAGTCGCGATGACATCACTTCATCGCGACCCTGCCAGCTGAGCCGCACGGAGCCGTGGCGGGTCCTCAGCGCTATGAGGACCCGCCGGCCCCGCTGTGTCAGCCCTGCGGCTTACCGGAGGATCCAGCGATCCTCCGGTGAGCGGGTCCGACACTGTCTGCGGGGCAGGGAGCGCTCACTCTCTGCTCCACAGAAGCGCTCAAAGAGACCGCCTGCGCCCCTCAGTGAAATGCAGAGGTAGGCGCCCTAGGCGATAGCCTATCTCTGCCTACCCGACGTCCCGGCCCTGGTCACTTGTCCTCCTTAAAACTCTTACGTATCTGAAAATCTGATATCACTGTTTTGACTATTTTACGTGGTCTACTTGAGTGTTTTTAACACATTAAGATTATTGCTTTTGTGGTTGTAGTAAGTGAATTGTATGTGCAATTGAACTAATTGCATGGGGAACCATCTAACTGAAGGTTGGTCCACTAAAATTAACCAAAAAATGTAAAGGGGACATGTATGAAATCTGTCTAGATCTAAAACTTTCTGTGTTGTCCCATAGCAACCAACAGAGCCCCCTTTCATTTTTTCAGAGCCCTATATGAATTGAAAGGGGAGCTCTGATCGGTTGCTATGGGCAGCAAAGAAAATCTTAGACCTAGACAGTTTCCATACACAAGGCCCAAAGTATCTTACAAGACAAAGGAGTGTGTGAAGAAAGAATGTCGATATAGCTGATCTCTTGGGATAAATATATTTATATTCAGGCAGTCCCCGACTTACAATGCTCCGACTTACAACTGTCTCCTATTTACAAACACACTGGGTCACACCCTATAATAATGTCGTAACATCGTAACATCTTCCAGCTGGCACAGCACAGCAGCTCTTTTTTACCTTCCTCCTGACCACCCGCCTTACGATGGAAACCTCCATCTTCATGGACAGCACAACAGCTCTCCCGAACACTGCTCTGGTTTTGTACTGTCGGCCCCAGCACAGTAGGTCTGTTCTCACTGCTCCCAGTCCCCTCCACATCTCCCCAGCTGCCTCCAATGTAAAACACAGTATTACATGTGTGGCATGCTGGCATTTGTAGTTGTGGAACTACAGGTGCCAGCATGCCACACCACACGTACTAATTGCATGGGTGCTGATTAGTACATGTGTTTAACATGTGCTGCTAGGTATGCTGGCAGCTAGTAGCTGTTGAACTACAAGTGCCAGCATGCCACAGTAGCACATGAGAGAGAAACTGAGGTGAAATCTTCTAAACAAGGGCCCAGACAGCAAAACAAATGTAAAAGTGGTATTAACCCTTATCTGTACTATCCAAAAGAGAAGCAACAAATATTTTTTGCTGGAGTTACATTTAATAAATGTACATGTTCTGACTTATATACAAATTCAACTTAAGAACAAACAACCAGTCCATATCCCAGTCATCACCCAAGCACGGTCTGTATTTTTAGTAAGATTTTATTTCTGACTGATTTATAGAAGATGTGAAAACAGACACTGTATGAAATTAGAAATGTAGTAAGTGCCCATACACAGTAGCCTTAAAAGGAATAAGTCCTCAAAAAATGATGTATTGTTTAACTAACTTTTTTATGTTAAACACAATTATGTTTATGTTATTTTTTAATTTTCCATATTTATATTTTTTAAGAATTCTTAAGTCCTGCAGCTTTCACTTTGGCCACTAGGCCTAATACTAGTCTGACACTTCCTGTTCCGTAGAGAACGATTTTCAGAAGTCTGCTTATTATCAGTACAAGCTGGATAACACAGGATCCAAAAGGAGATAGTCACAGTTCACACTCTTCCTACACAGTGACTTCTTCCCAGGTCACAGAGCATGCCTAGAAAACTCTCCTATAGAATTCTTCAGACTGATCCGGTTCACAGGCTCCTATGTGCATGAAGCTGCTATAAAGCATCTCTCTGACTGCTGTTAAAGCAGTGCAAGCAAGAAAGCTTTCCCCATAATCATATATAGATGAAAGAATTGAGAAATCTACAATCAGAAAATAAAAATGACTAAGAAGAAAAGAATATGGATCAGGGGCTTGTTTTAATAAGTAAAAGAAGAAAAAAAATTGGCGACAGATTCCCTTTAAGATTCAGCTTATGATGGCCTCTCACTGCGAATCATAATTTAAATACAGTCATAACTTACAAGGTAGCAGCAGCTGTCAGAGACATCATATGAGGCCAACACTAGGAGCAAAGGCAATTGGCTAAAAGATCTATCCAATTGAACGCAGTCCTAATGCACAGACTCCCGCTGCCGGCTGGAAGTTGGCCACACATACTGAGATGTGCATGTCAATATTCTACTTAATTATCTTACACTGTGTCATTGGAGGTGCAAGGTGATTGGCTGGAATATCCAGTCAATATCCAGGCATGCATGTTTCAGTGGGTATGCGTAACTCGGGCAGCAGAATAGTCAGTGCCTTAAGGGCAAATGTTGATTGGCTGGATTTTTCAGCCTGTGCATATGTCATAATGAGTACATGGGAGCATGAGAATGGTTAGATATTCTAGCCAATCAGCACATACATGTATCATCAGGAGTGCACATGATTGGCTGGAAAACCCAGTCAATCACCATACACATTACCTCTCCAGGAAGTAGGCTGCTTTGAAGTTAAAACTTCACCATTAATCAAATTATTATTATTACCAGTGTAACCAGAATATGAAACTATACTACAATGGTATGAAATACTAAGGGTATGTTCACAAGGCGTATTGGGGTGCATACTGTGCGCGCCGCAATACGCCGTGTGTTTTAGAAGTACGCACTATTCAACATGTACTTCTAAAGCAAGGGGGGCTGGCCGCCGGCCGACACCATTCACTTCTATTGTCAGTGGTAAGTTATGAGAGCTATGAATTACTGTAATTGCGGTGTGCATTTCACCCATATTAAAGCGCAAATACGCGGCAAAATGTGTGCCACAATTACGCCGTGTGAACATACCCTAACACTGGTGTTAACATTAAAAATAACAATGTATTTGATATTCAATGATAAACACATAATACAGCACATTTGAATATACCACTGGCGATGGATAAACAGAAAACATCAATACAGGGTAGTAGCAGGGGTATAAATTATGTTAATCCAATTTCTTTTTTTTCTTTTTTTTCGGATTCAAAAGCAACTTTCTTGCACCGTCAGACAAATACAATAAGGTGGGGTTTAAATTTGCAGATACATTCAAGCGATAAAATGACAAAGTTATCAAAACCGCAATAACATCTAGAGAATGCAGAGCGAAACAAAAAGTATGAGTGTTGCAAACACCACATAACAAATTGATAGAACCTATTGAGCTGACAGGTTATCCTATTCAGCAGATGGGACATCTAACTAACTCTGTCCATGTTCTGTAACCGACAACTGAAACCCTGCTTATAAGGACAGTGCATGAGTGTACCTCATTGTAAATCAAAAGAAAAAAGGAAACATTAAACAACTGAACATGCGGCACCCTGAGCACGACCCGGCAGACCCCCCACTCCACAGAACCCACCCGAGATATCTATTTCACAATGTCCGAGAGCGATCCAGACAGCCGACTACAAATGCTTAATGAAAATTATTAATGTCCGGGGACAAGGTAAATTTTATCCAATCTCCCCATGTTATATAGAACCTCTCAGGGGCTTGGGTTTGCTCTGCTCTGATCTCCTCCATACTCTGCAAATAGAGAATCTCCTTGAACCACTCTGCTGTGGAGGGAACTTGAGTAGATCTCCATTTTCTCGGGATCAGAGCCTTAGCTGCAGTCAAAAGGAAGATTATCAAACTTCACTTGAGGCTATGTACACTCATGGGCCAATTTCTAATTATTTTTTAGTACAAAGAACACCAAAATACCATACAATGCATCATAAATTAGTGACTAAATATGGGACACTGTAGTAACATAATATATAAAGGGTATACAGTAAAAATATACAAATGCAATATACACTGTTGTTATATATCCAATATCCTAAGTCTCATTCCCAATATGTTCCATATTGGAACAACATATTACACTAACAATGACAAATGTAGGGCTTCTTCTAAGGTCCCCAGAAAAAGCCCTACACAAAATTTTGGTTGTTCTTGTTTGCTAAAAATAATTGGAATTGGATTAACATTAACTTTTCATATAGTTTATACCTCCACTGATACTAACCTGTATTAAAGAGAACCTGCCACATAGTTTATGCCCCCCTTGCTGAGGGCAGAACAAGCTAGTGTCAGACCTGCTGTTTCCAGCGCTGTGTCCCTTATTCTGTAAGATGCTGTAGTTTTTGTGTATTTAATGCTCAAATCTGCAGTTTTCAGCCAGAAAAGAGTCATTCGAAGAGTCATTCAAAGAGTCAGTTTTTTTCATTCCCCGCCCATCTGAGGCTAGCCCCGCCCACCTCAACTGACTGATAAACCTATTACTTTGCATAGGTAGAAACAGCTGAATAACTGCCATGTGGGCGGGGCTAGCCTTTGGTGGGCGGGGCTAACACCTGCTCATGAATAAGATTTGAGGGGCAAATGCTCTAAAACTGCTGCATCTTGCAGAATAAGGGGCACAGTGCTGTAAACAGCAGATCTGACACTAGCTTGTGCTGCCCTCAGCAAGGGGGGCATAACCTATGTGACAGGTTCCCTCTACGGCCTCGTTCACACGGCTTATTTGTCCGCGGATTGGCGCCGTACTCCGCGCCGGATTTGCGCTGCAGTATGGCGCCAATCCGTCGGAGTAATTACGGTAATCCACTGCTCTCATAGAGAACAGTGGATTCCGTCGCTCCTCCCCGCTCGGCGAATCCGCCGCGGGGGGAGAAAGTGACATGCACATTATTTACGGTGTGTACGCGCCATAGATAATGACAGTCTATGGGGCCGGGGAGCGGCGCCCCCGCTGCGCTCCGGCCCCGCCCCCTTCCCGCCCCTTATTCACGCCGGATTTGCGAGCGCAATCCGGCTCACAAATCCGCCGTGAATAAGCCGTGTGAACACGGCCTAAAGGTTTCTGTCCATCCATCCAGAGTGGTATATTCCAATATGCTGTATTTATTATGTTTTTATTATTGAATGATAAATAAATTGTTATCTTTAATCTTAAAACTACTGCTGGTATTTCATACCATTGTTATATTGCTTTCAAGTGAAAACTATGGCCAATCAGCATCACAAAATATGAACGCTGATTGGTTGAAGACTAGAGAAGAGCATTTGGAAAAAAATAAAAAAAAAACAAAATACATAATGCAAAATAAAAGTGTAACTGGACCTTCAAAATATTATATTGATGTGTCATAAGTTTTGGCCACGATCCTGAGACCCCCACAGTTGCTGAAATGAAAGGACAGAAGTGCCAAGCTGACCACTGTTTTTTCCCGCTAGCTGATGACATGCTCATAAACTTTCTATAAATCCATCTTTATCTAGAAAGGACTGACAACACTTAGCTAAGGCCCTATTCACATCATATTTTGGCCATTCATCATTGGTCGGAATACTGTGAGCCAAAACATAATGTAAATAGGGCCTTAGCTGAGTGCTGTCGCTCCTTGCTAGCTGGACAGGCTTCTAGAAAATCTATGAGCATGTCATCAACTAGTAGGGAAAGACAGTGTTCAGCTAAATGTTTCTCTCTTTTTCTTTTAGCGATTGATGGGGGTCTCAGCACCAAGACCCCCACCAATCAAAACTTCTGACAAGTCACTATGACTAAATTAGTTTTTCTGAATGTCCAGTTACCCTTTTTTTACGGCGTTCAATCTTCGGTAAAAATGATGTGTAATTTGTATTCTACAGGTTGATGTGCATCCACCAATGCAAAACATGTAGGGTTTCCGTTATGTTTTGGTACAGTTAAAAAATTTCAAACATTTTCTATCTTGTTATATTTTAATAGATAAGACTTTTTCGGACGCGGCAATACCAAATATGTGTAACTTTTTTATTATTTTATGGCGGAAGAAGGGTGATTTGAACTTTTAATATTTGTTTATGTTGCTACACTTCAAAAATGTTTTTGTTATTTTTTTAATTTAACTTTGAGTCCCCCTAGGGCGCTTCACCACTAGTGGGCATGATCATTTATACAGCCTAACACATTGCATAGACAATGCATTAGGGTATACCAATATGCCGGTTTCCCCACTTCCGACCTGGGGCCGGAAGTGGGAAAATTGAAAACATGGCCACAATGGAAGCCTGCACAAGGCTTCCAGCTGCCATGTTAACTGATTGCAAGCCAGTGATTTCGCTGCGGGGTGTCCCGATCGAAGTGAGGCAATAGTGATGCAAGTGTATCTATGTTGGATCCTGCTTTATAGTTCAGTTATATTTCCCCCATAGTAGTATTAATAACATTTAAATAAAAAGCAAAATACAATAAAAATATTTTTATTACAGAAATTCAAGTTAACTCTCATACAACTGAGTGTCAAGGTACATGATGATAGTGTACATTAGTTTACTTTCTTTGCCTTTTGTGCTATACAAGAAATCAGTTACTCAAACATGTAAAAAACAAAAATCTTGACTGATTGACAAGCCATATCCTTGCTCTGGATCAATTACATGCCAGATCCTTGGTCTTGACCAATTATGCCAGACCCTTGGTCTTGACCGACTGCCATGCCAGATCCTTGGTCTTGACCAATTATGCCAGACCCTTGGTCTTGACCGACTGCCATGCCAGATCCTTGGTCTTGACCGACTGTCATGCCAGATCCTTGGTCCTGATCGATTGCCATACCAGATCCCTGGTCTTGACTGATTTCAATGCCAGATCCTTGGTCTTGACTATTTGCCATACCAGATCCTTGGTCTTGACCAATTACCATGCCGGATCCTTGGTCTTGATTGATTTCAGTGCCAGAACCTTGGTCTTGATTGATTTCAGTGCCAGAACCTTGGTCTTGACCGAGTCCAATGCCAGATCCTTGGTCTTGACTAACTGCCATACCAGATCCTTGGTCTTGACTGGTTTCCATGCCAGATCCTTGGTCTTGACTGGTTTCCATGCCAGATCCTTGATCATGACTGGTTTCCATGCCAGATCCTTGATCTTGACCAACTGCCATACCAGATCCTTGATCTTGACCGACTGCCATACCAGATCCTTGATCTTGACTGGTTTCCATGCCAGATCCCTGGTCTTGACTAGTTTCCATGCCGGATCCCTGGTCTTGACTGATTGCAATGCCAGACCCTTGGTCATGACCAATTACGATGCCAGACCCTTGGTCTTGACCGATTTCAATGCCAGATCCTAGGTCATGACCGACTGCCATGCCAGATCCTTGGTCTTGACCGACTGCCATTCCAGATCCTTGGTCTTGACCGACTGCCATACCAGATCCTTGGTCTTGACCGACTGCCATACCAGATCCTTGGTCTTGACTGGTTTCCATGCCAGACCCCAGGTCTTGACTAAGTTCCCTCCCAGATCCTAGGTCTTGACCTACTTCCATTCCAGATCCTTGGTCTTGACTGATTTCAATGCCAGATCCCTGCTCTTGACCGAGTGCAATGCCAGATCCTTGGTCTTGACCAATTACGATGCCAGACCCTTGGTCTTGACTGATGCCAGATCCTAGGTCCTGACCGACTGCCATGCCAGATCCTTGGTCTTGACTGACTGCCATTCCAGATCCAAATTCTTGGTTAAAGCCTTCAAAATAAATTAAAAATGAGGGGTAGTTAGCATCAATCAATTAAATAGTTAGTTGTCAAACAGCAACAGCAGGAAAACAAATTACAATAAAAAGATATTGGTAAATAAAAAAATAAAAGTCACATTTCTGTGACAAATAAATACAATCTACAAAAGCTAAAAGACCTGAGTTCTTTTGCATGTCTAAAGAATTAGAATATAGACCATAAAAGAAGATTTATCTAAAATGTTGTAGACTGCAGAAATTTTCTAGTTAGCAATAAATTGCAGCAAATATATCAAATTAGTGAACATGGTGTTATACATTTGCAGCATCATGAAAAGTATATTATCCCCTTAAAGACTGCTCACAGTCTTTTGATGGTGGACGGATCGTGTTTTCTGTCGGCAGCAATGCCAAAAGACGTAGCTGCCTACAGATGGGGTTTGCAGCTCCCAGAGCCGCAACTGAGCTAGGAATGGAGCTGTAGTTAACAGTTCCGTTCTTAGAGCACTCTCTGTTAACCCATTAAGCCGAACGCCTGAAAAGTAGTTAATGACCAGAACATTTTTTTTAGTTTTTGCCTCCTTGCGTTTCAACAGTTGCAACTTTTTTATTTTTTCAATGACGCAGTTGTACGAGGCCTCGTTTTACTCGAGACGAGTTGTACTTCATGGGGGAATAGTTTCAGTTCACATAAATAATTGCAGAATTTCTTTTCAATTTTTTGGGGATTTTTTTAATTTTTTTTACACCATTCACATTTCACTCTTAATAACTTGTTAGATTAATTCTACAGGTTATTACGGTCGTATCGATGCCTAATATGTGGAGGTTTTTTTGTGTGTGTAATGTATGCACAATTATTTTTTATTAAATATTTATCTTTATTTTATTATTTATTTTTCTATTCATTTTTTTTACACTTTTTATGATTTTAACTTTTTTGTTTTAATCCCATGAAGGGAGAACTGTGTTCTTTTTTTTTTACACTTGGTAATGTGTTAGCATACTCATATATGCTAATACATTGTAATCTGTGTCAGTCTGACACAGGCAGTGATCAGGAGAGCACACAGTCTGTCCCGAGCACTGGCCTGATACACAGACAGCCCTGGGGCTACTCTAGGTCCCCAGGGCTGACTGTACAGCCGTTCCCCGGGCTCTGTTGGGTCACCAGGTGTTCCGATCACCCGACAGAGCAGGTAAACCCTTTGATTGCGCTGCAGTGACGAATTGCGGCAATCAAAGGGTTAAAACACCAGGGAGTGGAGGTTTCCCCTGCTCACCAGTACTCACAGGAGCTGCACTGGGATCAGGGCGCCACAAACTCCGATGTCTGCAGTGACGTCAAAAGACGTCGCTGCAGACGAACGACCTGAAATGCCCGGCGTCAAAAGACGGAGGGCGGTTGTTAAGGAGTTAATGACAGGGACCAGAGAAGCCTCTGATCCCCACCATTAAACTCTTTGATTGACCGCGGCATAAACAAAGGGGATTCCCCTGCTCCAGCAGGTCACCTGGAGTCCTGGTGACCAGATGAGGGCTGAGGAATGTCTGTGTAGTCAGCCCTGAGGACCTAAGGCTGTCTACATTGTAAGCCTAGTGCCAGGGTACATTGTGTGTTACCTTGTCAGCAGACTGCGTTATATTGACACCTACTGTAATATATTAGCATACAGGAGTATTCTAATACATTATTAAGTGTAAAAATAAAGTGTAAAAGAGTTATCGCTTAATGAGACTGAAAAAAATTAAATAAAATAAATAATAAAAAAAAAATATTTCATAAAAAACTGTGACTGTGCATACATTACACAAAAAAACCAAACACAAACATATTAGGTATCCACATGACTATGATAACCAGTAGAATTAATCTAAAAGGTTATTTAGTGTGAAATGAAAATGCTGTAAAATATGATTTTAAAAAACAAATGTAGAAAATTACTTTTTTATTCTACTGCTGCAGACATTTTTAGAAACAATTACACAGCAATTTACATTCAAACCCAAACTATGCCCCCAAAAATACAGCATCCCTCGCATAAAACAAGTCATCATGCAACTGCATAATTGAAAAAGTAAAACATTTGAAACGCAGGGAGGCAAAAACTACAAAATGTAGCTGATCATTAAGTCCTTTTTAGGCCTGGTGCTTAAAAAGAGTTAAATTAGATGTTATTTCATTCACTGGCTGGCATACATATACACTGATATATGTGGACAACTTTGGTAAATTACACATTTTAGTCCAGTAAGTTAAAAATGTTTCTCTAATCAGTTATCAGTGGCTAATTAGTGATGAAGGAATTGCTAATTACAATAAGTTTGCAATCAGCAGAAATCTTTCCATATGATTGCTAGTTAAGAAAGTGTCATTTATTGTAAAAAAAATGACACAGATGGTTGCAGGCACCAGCCTAGGACCTTTTGAGGCCCATTTTACATTAGACAACAAGCATTGTCAGCCTAAATGCATTGTAATATTTATATTTGGCACCCTTGTTACTAGGATTGACATAGACCTATAGGGTAGCAAATTTAAACATGAATAAGCACCTGTAAGTTTGAAGGGTATTATGATAAAAAAACATTTACTTAGTAGGGTATAGACAATCCGAGAAATCATTAAAGGGAATGTATCATCAAAAATGACTTATTGTTTAACTCACATTTTTATGTTAAACACATTTTTTTATCAATTATTGGTTATTTTGTTTTTATTTTCAATATCATTTTCAATATTTTGTAAAAATTCTTAAGTCCTGCAGTTTTTTACTTTGGCCACTAAACCTAGTAATAGTCTGACACTTCCTGTTCTGTACAGAAAGATTCTCAGTTGTCTGCTCATTATCAGCACAAAGAGGGTCAAACTGAAAGGAGACACCAGTGTGAATAGATAACACAGGATCCACCAGTCACAAGAGGAGATAGTCACAGTTCACCCTTTCACCTCCCTCCACACTGATTTCTTCCCAGGTCACAAAGCATGAGTAGAAAACTCTCCTATAGAAGTGAATGGGACTGAGTCAGTCAAGTCTCCTAAGTGCATAAAGCTGCTGTACAGCATCTCTCTGACTGCTGTTAAAGCAGTGCAAACAAAGCCTACGGGCCAAAGTGAAAACTGCAGGACTTAAGAGTTATTAAAAAATATTGAAAGTGATATGAAAAATTAAAAAAAAACAACCAAAAATCCCTTAAAAAATGTGTTTAACATAAAAATGGGACTTAAACAATGACTCATTTTTTGATGACACATTCCCTTTAAATTAATTTCTCTGTATTATGACTCATTAACATACACATCTTACCTTTAAGTAAGGTGCCATAGATGGGATAGGCTACAGGAAAACAAAGAAAAAAAGATAAGTTACATTATGGAGACACATTTACAATAAAGTCATAACATAAGAAATGCCTGGCTCCCTTTTGTTTTTTTTTTGCAGTCACAGTTTAGTGAACGTAGTTACATTTACGTCTAGGAAAAATAGTTTTGTAACAAAATCATCTATTTTATAAGCTATCAGGAGAGCCAGGTGCCTCAAAATGTAACTCCTGCTCTGGAGGAACAGAACCCGCTACATATGCACTGATAAAATGAATTAAAAGCTCATTTTATTTTGAAAAAATGATTTAAAAAGTATGCTAAATAGCACATACAACCCATACATGGAGGAGCAAAATCTTATAAACACGGCATGAATGTAGCTGCTCTGGAGATGTGTGGCTTCCCTAACAGATCACAGCTGATCAGCTGCCAGATAATGAGGTTTCCAAATAAGACATCCCTTTAGAGAAGTGTTCCCATATCACAGATTGATGGCATATCGATAGGATATAATCAATATATGAAATGCATGTAGTAATCCAGCTCAGATGACGGTGGAGGCAAACTTGTTAAAGAATAAATCTTCTCTATGAAACATATCCTTAAAATGTACAGCACGTGAAGCTAACAAACACTGTATATAAACAATTTATGGGTGCATAAAAGAGCGAATCAATATATGAAATGGGTACAGGCTTGGACTGGCCCACATGGAATATGGGAAACCCACGGTGGGCCCTTGAGTCAGGGGGACCTGGAGTTTATTTTCAATTGCATGTGCATCCTTAGGAGAGGCAGGAAGGCAGAGAGAAAGAGGCAAAAAGCATGAGTTAGAGAATAGGAGGCATATGCAGTAGCTGTAGGGTGGGCCCTAGAATCAACTCCATTGGTGGGCCACCAGAAGTAACTCCACTGTGGGCCTCCAGAACGGACAACCCTGGTGGGCCCTAGTCAACCAGAGTCCAGCACAGTACTGGTGATTCCTGGGACCCACACCTACTATAGGAATGGGCTTCCAAAAGTCTTCCTTCAAAACAGAGGGCCACATGTATGAAACGGTTTTGGTCTAAAACTCACTTTTTTGCCCATAGGTTTCTATAGGGAAAAAAGTGAGTTTTAGACCAAAACCGTTTCATACATGTGGCCCAGAGAGTCTGTCATGCTTTCATAGTTACATAGTTTTCAAGGCTGAAAAAGTCCATCCAGTTCAGCCTACATGGTACTTGTGCTGTGCTCTCCATTCTGTTCTGTGGAAATTCTGAATACAGCTGATCGGTGTGTTTGGCTGTACTTGGAACTCCCAAAGAGCAGAATGGGGAGAGGCGCACATGTGCAACCTACTCTCTGTTTTGAATGGAGACTTTCAGGGGCCTGTTCCTGAGAAAGGTGAAAGTCCTATTGCACATTGATAGCATATACTATCAATGGGTACACCTCTTTAAATGGACATCTAACATTACTACATTAAGTAATAGTGCAATTCTCTAGAAGACATTTAATGTGGGCAAATATGAATAGTCAGCACTCCCTGGGCAAGCAGGTCCATCTGGCAGTGAACACCAAGCAGGTAGTTGGTCCATTTCAAGCCTAACATGCTATACAAAAGAACAAAGTCCACGGCACCTTTACTGGTATACACTAAAACGTATTTCATTGATCAAATAAAACACAGTGGGCCCAGTTATGAAAACTCTCCGTCTTGCTCATAGCCACCAATCAGAGCTCAGCTTTCATTTTTTTGTTATATTGCTCTGGAAGAATGGAAACTGAGCTCCACATGATTGCTATGGGCAACAAAGACAGTTTTCTGTTGGACAGTCTTGAAAAATTAGGCCAATTAGATCGTATTTATAAAACCTGCCTTTGTTGCACCGAGCAACCAATTATAGTACAACATTCAGTGTTTAAGAATATTATCAGAAATAAAAGTTATGCTATGTGCAACAATGACAGGACTTTATTGTTCACCAGACATGGCCCTGTATATTTTGTAGGGGCTGCAGCTGGTATTGCAGTACTTTGGAGCTTGGTCCCATTCAAGAGAAGAGCACTGGGCTGGAGTACCAGGCGCAGGTAATACAAAATTTCCAGAGCTGTACCTGGTGAATAGAGGTGTATGTAAAGCTCTTGGGCCCCAATGCAAAATCTATGAAAGGGCCCTCACCTACCATGTGCTATTTATAATATTGATATCTTCTTATATAGTAGAGGGGCCACTGGGCCCTGCAGGCAACAGGGTCAGGTAGTAACTGCTACCTCTGTATCCCCTATAGCTATATCCCTGATGGGTAACAATGAAGAGGCCACAGCAACCCTTGAATCACCAGATTATTAGAGGTACTAAGAAACCCCCACCAATCTACATGCTAACAGAGGTAATGTGGATGCTGCATGATTGCAACACAGATAATATTATAATTGCATAAACTTAGAAATTATAAGAGGTCAGACTATATTAGATACATATAATTGAAATGAACTTACCAGGTGCAGAAAATATCTGCCCCACGTAGCAGAGAGCAAGGAGCAGAGTGATGTGCATTGTGGTCTTCATCTTTACAGGATTGCTGGTAGGGAATGAGCAGAGGTATGAGGTCTCTTTATATAGGACAGTTGGGGGCTATGTTGGGGGCTGATATCTGGGGGGAGGATTCTCAGTGAATGTAAATAGTTCCACCCTCTGTGTACAAACTCTAAACAATGTTATCCCATCCTTATGTAAATGACAGTAAAGGTGGCTCAGTAACATGGTGTCTGCACCTTGTATTCAATATTGGAATTTGTTGGTTGCATTTCAGCAGTATACAATTCAACTTTTGACGTTTCCTAGTTTTCTTTTTTCCCTGTGATTTTATAGGTTTCCTGGGTTTGTACTAAATATATAGAAATGTAGCAATATAATGATATGATATGATCATATCATATCATTACATTGCTACATTTCTATATATTTAGTACAAACCCAGGAAACCTATAAAATCACGTGGAAAAAAGAAAACTATATCAATATATCATATCATATCATCATATCATCTATATCATATCATATCATATCATATCATATCATCATATCATCATATCATATCATCATATCATCTATATCATATATATCATATCATCTCATCATATCATCTATATCATATGATATGATATAGATGATATGATGAGATGATATGATATATATGTTATAGTTTTCTTTTTTCCACGTGATTTTATAGGTTTCCTGGGTTTATACTAAATATATAGAAAAGTAGCATTATAATGATGTACTATAATTGTTATAACCCACTGACTGTAAGTAACAAATGTGTCCTAAGCTAACAACATACAAGGGCTCATCCACACTACTGTATTATGGCCCCATAGAACCTCTGAGTTTTACAAATATGTAATACAACTCCCATACACATTTAAGCGGCTCTACCATACCTTTTATGCATCCAATTTCATACAAGGTTTTATGAATCTATTAATCGAAAAAAAATTGTGCTGTGCTTTATCAGATGTACTATGGGAGTATTGGAAAATATCCTCACTATACAGCACTGTACTAAAGCACTAACTAGGGGCAATGAGTATATATGGCAACATAGTACATAGCCACAAAGACTGTGTGCGTCTCTAAACCGCTTCTGTGCATACAGCAGCATCCTTATGGTGGATCTGTACCCTGTATCAGACAATTAGCTATAAGACTGTTTCTTGTGTATTTTTATTTTTTTTTAATTTAGCAGTTATACAAAAATAAGGTTGTTGCCAGACTCCTATAGCTATAGAGTATTTATTATAAATATCACTTTGACCATCATTATTATAATCTATATGGTACAAAAAATATCTGACCAAGAATCTGTTCCCTTGGTCCTGGGGCGTAGCTATCGGGGGTGCAGAGGTAGCAGTCGCTACAGGGCCCTGCAACCTGAGGGGGCCCAAATGCCCTCCTGCCACATAAGAAGATACCAGCATTGTAAATGGTGCATGGTAACTGGGGGGCCCCATTTCACTTTTCGCACCAGGGCCTAAGAGCTTTAAGTTACGCCTCTGCCTTGTTCATAACACAATGAAGGCTAGTTCTAAATTTGTCTTGATAATTAGTGATGTGATACTATCACTTGTCATTGATATATCTGCTATAGCATATGAATATATCTGTAGTGGTATTCAGAATCAATATTTAGTGTGGTGGAAACAATTATCCATATGGTAAACTTCTACCATTGCAAAAATCAAGGGCAGAACTACCAGGGGAGCAGCCGTAGCAACTGCTACGGGGCCCAGCTCCCCCTGGAGACCCAGCTCCCCCTGCCTCAGAACGCCTGGGCCCTCTGGACCGAGCGTTCAGAGGCAGGACTGCCTAGCCCAAGAAGACCGGAGCTCCCCTCTGCTAAACCACCTGTTAGACCTAAGGCCTTAAGCCTACCAGGCGCCCGCCCCTATTGATGACACGGCCGGCGCGATGACATCATATCATAGCGCCGCCCACATCACTTCGGGGATCGTGGAGACAGGTAAGTTGTTTTTCTTTCTTTAATAATAATGGACACTACCTAAAGCCTGCAAACCTATGTGGAGCCCCCTATAACCGATCCCAAGCCTGCCTTCCTATATGGGACCCCTATAACTGACCATAAGCCTGTCTATCTATATGGGGCCCCCTATAACCAACCCTGAGCATGCCTACCTATATGGGGCCCCCTATAGCCTACCTTAAGCCTGCCTACCTATATGGAGCCCCTTATAACCTACCTTAAGCCTGCCTATCTATGTGGGGGCCCCTATAACTTACCTTAAGCCTGTCTACCTATATGAAGTCCCCTAAAACCTGCCTTAAGCCTGCCTATCTATATGTGGCCCCCTATAACCTACTTAAAGCCTGCTTACCTATCTAACTACCTACCAACCTACTATATGGGCCTCACTTATAGTCTATCTACCGATGTGGACCCCACCTATAGCCTTTCTACCTATGTGGGCCCACCTATAGCTATCTACCTATGTGGGCTCCACCTATAGCCTACCTACCTAGGGCCTACCAACAGCTTACCTGTGGCCCACCTACTACCTACTTAACTACCTGGGGCCTACCTACAGCCTACCTATCTACCTGGGGGTTGCCTACTTAACTGGGGCCTAACTAATTTCTACCTAGGGTCAATCTACCTACCAGTAGCCAACCTACCTAACTGGGACCTTTTTACCTGCCTGTGGCCTAACTACTGGCTACCTACTTACCTGGAGCCTACCAACCTACCTAGGGCCTACCAACCTATTTTATGGGTGTCTACCTGGTAATATGATTCTGAGAGTACAGGCCATAGATGTAACACAAATCTCCAAGGGCTGAATCCTCTGTTCCACCCCTCTAGTAGACTGTGCCTCTAAGTTATGGCCTGTACCCGCGCTCCTACTCCTGGGACGTTTGTACAGAGATGGGGGACAGTGAGTGAGGTGCTAGAAAAGTGAGGATTCTAAGATATTTGTGTCCAAATCTGCAGGGACATGTGGTGTCCTGGAGAAGTCATGATGGCGGTCTGGACCGGATGTAGAACAAAAGAGAAAGTCAACGACTCGACAGAGAAACGTCATCTGTGAGTCACAATATGTAACGGAAGTATAATCACTTCTATGTCTGCAAAGTGTGTACACTGTGTCTACCACTATATGGGCACCCTATAGTGCTAGTATTGTGTTCTGGGGGTATAATCTGGACCATATGTAGTAGCGTTATTTGTAATGTTGGTCTTGGTATAGTGGGATTTTGTTTGGTAGCAATATGACGTGATATGTATGGTGAGGTATTTGCTCCTTTTATTATCTAGTAAATGACTTAAGAGGTCCCAGTAAATGTTTGTGGATTGGGAGGCTGGGGGGGGGGGGGGGCCAACCAAAAGTTTGCAATGGGGCCCAGGCTTATCTAGTTACGCCCCTTGCACAAATCATGCATTGCCTGTCAACCAGCTCCCTGATGGAAACATAAGAACATTGGTCAGATCATAGGAAGATTGTCCCATCTATAGTTAACGTTTGGTAATTTGATGTTAAGATGTAGAGCATCTCTACACAAATTTTCTTTTTATGGAGTCTCGCCTCTGTATGCCTTCATGTGTGATTGAAGGATCTACAAAGAGTTTGCCCTTACATGATTCTAATCTGCTGCATGGTAGGAAAATACAGTGAGGAGTCTCTTGTGTCTAAGGACCCATAGCGTAGTCTATGAGCCAGAACAGAGAAAGACTTTGGGCCACATGTATAAAAATTGTCTAGGTCTAAAATTCACTTTGTTGCCCATAGCAACCAATCAGAGCGCCCCTTTCATTTCATATAGTGCTCTGGAAAAATGAGAGGGGAGCTCTGATTGGTGTCTATGGGCAAAAAAGTAAGTTTTAGACCTAGTCAGTTTTCATACATGTGGCCCTTTGTATGTGCGGTTCCTGATCTGACCGAAACCCTTTTTGCAGTAAAGTGACAGTCATTCATCTAAAACTTCATTCATCATGTAAAACTAATTTCTGCTATTTCGGGGGAGATACTTAGCTGGACATTGTTTCCTGGCACAATCAGCTGTTCATTGGGGGTGACCAGCTGATTGCCCTGAGACTGCATTCTGAAAGGGTTTTCATCTTATGATGTACCCCCTTGATTTAATTTAAACAGTAAACAGTATATATCGATGTCTATCATTTCTAAAAGGCTTATATGTAGACTGAATATCTTTTAATGCTATTTTGTGAGTTAATATTCTGTGATTTAATCTAAGAATACATTGCTCTTTGTATGAAAAGCCATTGTCCCGGAGACTTTTCTACTTGAGTTTTTTTGGATAGGATAATGCTATCATGGTGGCACTGATACCTGTTGGAGACACCCATCTCTTCATTTGCATCTGAAATGATGTCTTGGGGAGATGGGTGTTTACAGGAGATTAGGGATGTGTTATGCATAATTGGGTTTAAAACTGTTAAAAGGCAACTAAAAGCATTTGAAGTTGGTTGAACAATAAAACCTCAAGTGCCTTAAAGAAAAATGTTTCACATCTACCTAGGTCAAATGAGGGCTTTATTAAACTACATTTATTGGAAGCATCAATTACTATTTAATTCAATTACACCAGTACTTAGAAGACTAACATTACTGATTTTAGAAACACTTATGGTCAGTCCTTTAACTCCTGATTTCTGCAAAAACAAAAAACAAAATGCACATTTGTGCAAAAAAAAACAAAAAAACCAGGCAGTGAACAAAAAACTCAGTTTTACGAACATTTTTAGGATTTGTTTTTCAGGTCGTTTTTTGTCCACTGCCGCACAGACATAGCCTTAGGTTGTTTTCTAGGATAAAATATTCATGACCTATCCTTAAGATAAAAAGTTAAGTTGGTAGGTGTCATAGTCCCTCTGTCCTGATGATCAGGGAAGTTCAAGGGGTCAACATCAATCAAAAAGCCCAATCCTGAGGCCTGTGCACTGATGGTGCAGTGGATGGAGTCCATGCTGCACAATATGATCCTATGGGATAAAGGTCAAAACCACAGTGCCATCTCCAGGGGGTTAGTCATCTGCAACTGCACTGTAATCACTTACCTATGTGCAACTGGTGTCTATCACTATATGATCACTAAATGGTGGTAATATTGGTCCTAGTATTATGGTTTATACTCAGAAACATTAAAGCCGTATTATTCAGTCACTATGGGTTGGTGACATGTGGTCATGGTGTGGCGGCATTATTTTTTCCTTGTATAGTGGTATGATTGATAAGTAACAGTACAGTGATATTTGCTCCTTGTATAACATTGTTTGATCACTGTATGACCAAAATATATAGGTATCATCCATAGAACAAGACATTTTACTGATGAGAATAATGGTGATACCTGCACACTCCAGTTTTTCAGCCTACAAAGGGTTAGTCAACCAAGGAGAGGCAGAGACTGGAAGTATGCTGTACAGTGCAGAGAAGCTCACTGCATTCTTGAATTAGATACGCGTATACCCCGAGATCTGAATTACCGCAATGACCTGTTTTATTTCTATTAAATAAGTATAGTAGAACATCATTACCGGGAAGTCTGTTGTTATTAAGAAGCTATATGTTCTGTATCGATACATTATATTTGTTGCAGACTTTGTAAATGAAAACTTTATGAAACATTGTTGTAATTGGTGAGATTTTGATTTTAATGGCACACGTTGCAGATGCGGGCGTGCCGTGATCAAGAGTCCACACATGACTTGAAACGTGTAGGCGTCTGACTCGTCTCACTATGCTTGCCAGATGTATGCGCTTTTGATGTGATTACAATAAAGAAGAAAACAGTTTTAACTTATTTCTGGATTTATCTAACCTTATTGCTTCTTGGTATTGCTACAAGCTGTTGCCGACAACAAGGTATCTGGATATCATTCCATATAAATTATACTGGAGCTACATCAAGCAAGTAGCATGTGGGGTGAGAATCTTTATCATTATATATTTGCAATATGTTCGCATGTTTCCTCACTAAGTGAGTTATGATATACAATATAGTCCATACAAGTATGAATTATATAAGGATTAAGATGAAGAGTTCTCCAGTAATGTTATATATTTAGATTTAGGATTCTATTTGTATCCTTAATAAGTGGCATAGCATGTAGAAAATAGTATATATTGAAAGAATTACATAGAACAAAATTTTCTTAAGTGTGGATTCTCAGACTGATATAAATCCAGTAGTACAAAGAAAATACAAGTGATAGTGTGAACACAATTAATCTACAGGCAAAGCTTGTGCAGGTCTTTGTGGTGGGTGTGCCCCCTATAAATACTACAAAGGAATGTGAGAACTTATTTAAAAATTGGATAAACTAACTATAAGGGTATGTTCACACGGTTTTTGAATACATTTTTCAGATCCGAAAAACATATTCAAAAGTGCTGTGTAAAACGCATCCAACATGCACTCTGTGATGCATGTTTGGATGCGTTTTTGCTGCAGCAGGATTGCTCCATATAGTTTTAAATAGGGTGTCTGCTGTAGCAAACGGATCAAGAATTGACATGTCAATTCTTGGAACGGATTCGAAAGACACATGTAAAACCTACATCAGCGATTACTCGTCTGAATGCCGATGCGTGTTTTACATTGAAAGCAATGTAAATCACACCACACACCGCACATTGTTCGATGCGTGTTTGGGTCGGTTTTGGTTCCAAAACACAGATCCAAACACGCATCTGAAAGACGCCGTGTGAACATTCCCTAAGGGTATGTTCACACGAACATAGTGCCGGCATATAGCAGCGTGCTATACGTGCCGCTATAAGACTGCAGCTTCAGAAGAATGTGCTGGCTAATGCGTCCCTCTGAAGCTCTCACTGACATTCATTCTCCCCAGCGTGTAATCACCGGGGAGAATTGAAATATCCGTTCTTTCCCTGGGTGCGTATTCTGCGCTGAGGGAAAGAACAGGTAATCATCGCTCTCAATGAGAGCTATGAATTACCGTAATGTCGGCCCATACTTTGGGCGTATTGAAAAGCAATTACGTGCCGAAGTACGGACCAACATACCCTAAAAGAGTTGTGGACATGGTGGGACCATAACACACTGGCAACTTACAGTATGTGAATAAGAAAATGATCCCTAGAGGATTAAGAGTAAAAAAAAGAACCCAACAATTTATATATGGAATTCCAACAAGAGTGGAATAATATCTTATCCTCCTGCTCTATTTCTTTGATTGATCTGATTATCAAATATGAGACAAATAAATTAATTGAACTGGAACAAAGTACTGAAAAAACTAAGAAAGATTTAGACCAATATGCAAACCATGACAGCTTTACAATCTGGGAGAATAAAATAGAGGCTAATGCATGCCGAAATATGCTCCAAACAATGTATTGTGTTTTTATTGTGTAGAACAATATTTATGCATCGCTGTCTTCTGAATTTTTATTTTTCCACATACAGAGCTGTGTATGTTTTTTCTGCAGGATCAACTGATGTTTTCATTTGTATCACTTTGACTTTTATATGACTTTTTGTTCGTTTTTTTATTCCATTTTATGTGCTGCGGGATAAACGTAAATCACAATTCTGTGACTGTTTTCTTTTTTTTACAGCAGGTCATACAACATGTTAAATTTATTGGCTAAGTTGTTACGCACGTGGTGATACCCAATATGCGCATTTCAATTACTTTTTATCTTTTTTAGGGTGGTTGGCATTTGTAATCGGGGAAGGGCGGTATGTGTTTTTCTTTGTGTTTGTGCCTCTAGATCACTGTAACAATGTATAGCAGTACTGCTGTGCATTCTAAGGGTATGTTCACACGGTATATATCGGCGTGTATGCAGTATGCCAGGTGTTTTAGAAGTATGTGCTAGCCAGCGTGTACTTCTAAAGTGCTCTGGCTCAGCTCCCATAGACTTTTATTTTCCCCGGCAAGTAACCTCTGAATGAGAGTTATGAATTAGTGTATTAGCGGGGCATGCTTTGGACATATTGCAGCGCAATTATGCACCGAAATACGTCCTGCAAATATGCTGTGTGAACATACCTTAACTATCAATCCTGCCACAGCCAGGCATAGTGACATCACAGGCAGCCAGGAAGCCTTTGCTAGGGTTCTACATTGCTAGAAAGAGTATGGCACGGCGCGATTGTGTTGCGGGGAGTGCCGATGAAGACAGGGAGAGCTTCCTCCCTCCCTTCATCTTCCCCTTAGCTACTGAATTTGCGATTGACTGTGACAGATAGGGGGTTAATCGCCCTCGACCAGAGTGAGCACCGGTCATTGGCGACGGAGCATGGGGCCAGTTGTAATAGACAGCTGGTTCCATGCTGTGATCATGCAAGCTCCGCTTGTGAACCCGCACAATGTCCAGGATGTACTCATACGGTCACTTGCGGGAACACCTTACTGGCCAGGACATATAGCTACATACAATGTCGGTAAGGGGTTAAAAAAATGCCATAGACCCTAAAAATACCTAAAAACTAAGAAAAAGCACTACCAAAATCACTGCTTGTAGTGCATTTTATAACTGACTATTGACCCATAGCAAACGTGGGGTTTTCTGTCAAAAAATACTACAAAAAAATTACATAAAAAAGTAATTAAAAAAAAAAAGATGCTGGATGTAAACCATCCTTAGTTGAAAGTCAATAGGAAAATATAAGCAAGCTGTAGGTGTGGTGGTTTTTCTACTTTGTGGATTATTTTCCTTATAGACCTCCATTGCTTTTTTTTTCACTTAGGCCATGTTCACACGGCTTAAAATGGGCCGTATTTCGCAATGAGCCGGAGTGCGCAAATTACGGGCTGAAAACGGCCCAGTCATTACGGTAATCCACAGTTCTCATAGAGAACTATGGATTACGTCTCCTCTCCCTGCTCGGCGAATATGCCGGGCGGGGAGATAATGGACATGTGAATTACCAGCGGCGTATACGCGCCGCTGGTAATGCAAGTCAATGGGCCGGTGAAGTGCCGGCCCCCCAATTCCCGCCCCGCCCCCGGCCACATGGCGTAATTGCGGGGCATAATTACGTCCCGCAGTTAAGCCGTGTGAACATAGCCTTAGCGTAAATATGTGTTGAGTTTTTTTATGCAATTTTTGCTGCCATTTTTCCACATTACAGATGATGTGATTCAAAGAGGAAGCTTATGGACCATTTGACTTGTGATAGGAAAAATATTAAACAGAAAAAAAACACAACCAAGAAAGCAGGTTATTCAACGCCCAAATCAGCCGTGTAAACCTTCCCTTATGGAGCATTGTGATGCTACAATAAATAAATAAAAAAATCTAGGCGTAACTTCATTTGACAGGAACATTTAGAGAAATTTTTCATACATACCTACAATACTTACTGGAACTTTATTTGACCACTCTACTAATGGTGCAGAGGGCTACACAGAAGTGAACATAAAAATTTGAAGGGTTGTTCAGGCTCAGGAAAGTATAGCTGCTTTCTTCCATAGACTTCCTTCTGATACAGCAGCTCAGTTCCATTGAAGTACATCGGGCTGAGCTGCATTACCAGGAACAAACCCATGGCCAGATGTGCCACTCTACAAGAATGCAGCCATATTTTTAAAATCCTGGACAACGCTTTTATAAGGTTTTTACTTATTTTACTTATTATGCATACAACAGGAAATCACACAATTTTGTAATATACATGTTTTAAAAATTCTGTCCTTTATCTCTATTTTACCAATGCAGCAGGCCCCTAAATAGAAAAAAAAATGGTACAATCCATATTTCTGTCCATGGTAATGATGGACTACACTGTAAGGCCATGTTCACATGGCTTATTTTGACGTGGTTTTGGACAAGATTTTCGGAGCGTTTCCGCTCCCAAAACCTCGCCTGAAACACGCTTCTTCAGAAGAGGTTTTAGGCCATGTTCACACGGCTTATTTGGGCGCGGATTGGAGCCGTACTCCGTGCCGGATTTGCGGTGTAGTACGGCTCCAATCCGTCCCGGTCATTATGGTAATCCACAGTTCTCATAGAGAACTATGGATTCCGTCGCTCATTATCCAGGCGCAATACGCCCCCGCACCCGCCCTTATCAGGCCGAATAGCCGCAAACCGGCCGCAATTAACCCAGCTTTGAAAAACGGCTCGCAACGGCCTTAAAGGACGTTTCTCGGGCCTTAGAGGCGTTTCTCGGCAAGGTTTTGGATGAGGTTTTCAATGAGGTTTTCACCCATACAAATTAATAGCCAGGACAAAAACCACGGCAAAAACCATGCCAAAAAACGCACCTAAAGAATTGACATGACACTTCTTTTTCAGCGCTTCCAAAGAAGCGTGTAAAAACCTTGTTGTGTGTGAACTACAAGGTTTTAACTAGGAATCAATTAAATGAACTGGGGGCATTTTGGATGAGGTTTTTGGCGAGGAAGCACTCCGAAAACCTCGTCCAAAACCACGTCCAAATAAGCCGTGTGAACATGTCCTTATGTGGCCTTCATGTAGGTCATGTGACCACTACACAGGTCATGTGACCACTACACAGGCCTGGTATCTAGGTCACTTCTCCAGTATGACCACCTCCAGCAGCATTTTATTACATTTGTCATTGTCTGTGAAGAAACCGCTCCCATAATCTCCTCTTTTTTCATCTTTTTCTTTTTTTCAGTTAACTTTATTAATAACATTTTATCACCGGGAGAGAGAGCAGTTATAAAAGTAACTATACACAGTGAAGAAGATGCTGTTATAACCAGATTATTCCACCTTTTTTTCCTATTCAGCTACCACACAGATGTCATGTGACCCTGCTGTGAACTGAATGCAACATTGAAAGTGCATTATATAACAAAGTATGACCTGCAAGGTTAGATCCACATAGCAATTTGAAATTGCTAGACCGTGCCGCACCGCACCGCTGTTTTTTGGCGCGGTTTTTGCACAAGAAAATGGCGGATTGAAATATTGGATTCCCGGGCCAGCATGGGGCTGTGGGAATCTTGGCATCGGTTCCTCGCAGAAATGTAGAACATGATTGAATGCCGAATGGTCAGTTTTTCAGGAGACCTCGTAAAAAATCTGTGTGTATAACTTACAGCCACTTTTTATTAAGACACACGCAAGGTACGGCCTAGTATTTCAGCGTTTCAACATCAAGCTCTAAAAACGACCACAATCCAATTGCTATATAGACCTAGCCAACCGAAAGAGCTAGTTCAATGGCTTAACTGCGGGGCGTAATTTCGCCCCGCAATTACGCCGTGTGGACGGGCGGGGCGGGAGCGGGGAGTGAGCGGGGGGCCGGCACTTCGCCGGCCCATAGACAGTCACTGCTAGCGGCGCGTATACGCCGCTAGAAAGTGACATGTCAATTATCTCCCCGCCCGGCGGCTTCGCCGGGCGGGGAGAGGAGACGTAATCCATAGTTCTCTATGAGAACTGTGAATTACCGTAATGAATGGGCCGTTTTCGGCCCGTAATTTGCGCACTTCGGCGCGTAATTACGGACCGAAATACGGCCCATTTTAAGCTGTGTGAACATGGCCTAAAGCTCAATGCCACACCTTGCCCCTCATTTACTAATGTAGTTGCACCAGAAAAGTGTCTTAAAATGTGCCAAAAATGGCTGAATTTTGGCACAGCATGTTGCAACATGTCCCAGACACACTTCTTATTTGTTTATTGATATATTTTTGTATTTTAACTTCTGTATAAGTAATTACATGATTATTTTAAATTATTATGCCTAAAAACTACAGTTTTTTTGTAAAATAAATTTCTTTAATGCAAATATGACAAATACTTCTCATGAGACAAAAATCATGGCCAAAAATTTAGTTGCAAATAAAACCATTTTACTAATAGTTTAAAACATGTACAAAAAATATGTGCAAAATGGAACTGCTTTGTCATATGCATTCCATCAATTCATATAATGTATTCACACACTCATCCCCTTAATGGGTTATTACATAAGGTAGCAGTCAGTTAAGTTCATTAAACGTTAGTTAATGAGGAGACACAGAGTCGCCTGCCCAACTTGCATCAATGTTATGTTTCGAAATTATAACTTTCTTTTTTAAGAATGTCAGTTGTGCATCCGGAAAATCCTAAAATTTAAAACTCTGTAGCTGTTACTTAATTGTTAATTGAACACAAATGGTGAAGCATAATGAGCACCCTGTAGCACCCAGTTATGCAAACCTGCATGTGTCAGCATTTAAAAAAACGTATGTGGAGTCTTCAGAATTTGCGTCCACAGTGATGGTCTGGCTGTGCTACGTGGACAATGTTTTCGTCCTATGGTGCTAGTCAAACAGTTGGACATGTTTCTTTGCTATGTAAATAACTGCCATCCACTAATCAACTTCTCCATGAGGAAGCATAGGGAGTTTATTCATTTTTTGGATGTTTAAATTAGGCTGAAGGCTAAGTCATTAGAAACCACTATGTATTCCAAGCCAATTGACCGAAATAACATCTTAAGGAAAGATAAATACTATGATCCACAGATCTTTAACTCCTTAACGACCGCCCATTGTCTTTTGTCGGCGGGCATTTCAGGTCGTTCGTCTGCAGCAATGTCTTTTGACTACATAGCCCTGATCCCAGCACAGCTCCTCCCCGGTGCTTTAACCCTTTGATTGCCGCAGTTGGTCACCGCAGCGCAATCAAAAGGATTCCCTGCTCTGTCGGGTGATCGGAACGCCCAGTGACCCGTCAGAGCCCGGGGAACAGCTGCAAAGTCAGCCCTGGGGACCTAAAGTAGCCCCAGGGCTGTTTGTGTAACAAGCCAGTGATCAGGGCAGACTGTGAGCTGCCCTGATCACTGCCTATGTCAGACTGACACAGATTATAATGTATTAGCATATATGAATATGATAATACATTACTAAGTGTAAAAAAAATAAAAATAAAAGTAACACAGTTGTCCCTTCATTGGATTTAAAAAAAAAATTAAAATTAAAAAACATAAAAATTGTAAAACAAAAGAATAAAAAAGAAATAAAATAAAAAAAAGTATTTAATAAAAAATTATTGTGCATTCATTACACATACAAAAAAAATCTACACATATTAGGTACCCACACAACCGTAATAACCTGTAAAATTAATCTAACACGTTGTTAAAGGGGTTGTATGATTTCAATGAATGGTCTTCAGAATAAGGGGACAGTGAATACAAGCAACTTTGCAATAGTGTCATTAGCAAAGTGTCTTGATTCACAGGATCCCTTATCTTCTGTTTCTGTTTACCTGATCTCCAGTGCTGGGCGGATCCCACCTCCTTGCATTTTTACTAGTGAGAGCTCATTTACATTCTGTTCTGCCCCCGATCGGCTGTATTCACGGAGCTTGCATTTCTGTCTTTCACTCAAAGGAAGGGACCGGCACATTTTCACTCTGCACAGCCAGAGGAAACAGAATAACACTGCAGGACTTCTATAATCAGAAAACAGCACAATTGTGTGTCGATGCCTGCCTCTCCTGCATAGAAGGGAGAACTGTGCTGTTCATAGAAAGCTGGATTCAACTGTAACAAATCTCCAGCTGTGAGAGAAGAATCAGTGCTCAGTCTAGATTGAATGCAGCCTGTGGTATGTATACAAACTCTTACAAAATAAGACTGATAGGGGGAGACACAGTGATATGTGGACTCAGAGAGAGGGGGGGGGGGGGGAGTCTTTCCGGAGCCAGCAAAGAACAGTGAAGGGGGAGGATGTCACCCAGCTGGGAGGGGAAGAAACGCCCCTGCATTTCTAGAGTTGAGAAGCTGAGAGCAGTATGAATCAGCCGAACTAAAGAAGTGATACCTCCCCTTTAAGTGTGAATGGTATAAAAAAAAAGTAAAAAAAAAACAAAAAAAAAAAGTAAAAAAAACTCTGAAATTATTTATAAGTGAACTTAAACTATTCCCCCATGAAGTACAACTCAAATAAAACGAGGCCTCATCCAACTGCGCCATTGAAAAAATAAAAAAGTTATAACTGTTGAAACGCAAGGAGGCAAAAACTAAAAAAATGTTCTGGTCATTAACTACTTTTCAGGCATTCGGCTTAATGGGTTAAAGGGATCCCCAAGTGACAATTAATTAAGGCCAGACAGATATGTTACACTGATAATGAATATCTCGTGAATATGCAAAAAATAATTGAGAAATTTACTATGTAGGGTTATTGCAAAACAGAATATGGGGATGGAAGTTTTTAAAAATCGAGACAGGAGTTGATGAGACCTCCAGACAGGCCGCATGTACGATAGACATGCTAAATTGGTACGCCATGTGGTATCTAAGCATCGGCATATCCTAGCCAATGATCAAAAGTATGGGAAATCTTTCAAAAATAAACCAAAATATATTTTCAAATGTGGGCAATCCATAGGTAATCAAACCATACAGTATGTTTGGATATCAAATTCCCACCTACATCTAGCCAGGCCAAAAAAGACAGGTCAGACAGGAAGGATACGTTTTCGTGTTTATTGTGCCCTAACTGTTCTTCTATCAGTAAAGGGCCTACTATGTCCCATCCAACCAAAGTAATTGATATCACTGTTAAGGGCTTTTTTTTACATATTACATGAAGAAAGTAATTTATTTACTTAAATGTCCGTGCGATAAAGTATACATAGGTCAGACTAGTCGCAGTGTAAAAACGTGAATAAATGAGCATAAATCCACAATCCATATGTACAGATCTAATAGAACAGAGAAGACCAACTCAGAGAATACAGCTGAAATTAAAAAGAAATATGGCAAAACTTCGGTAGCCGGGTAATTCTTTGATGACAGACATCAGGTTGCAGAACTAAAATGGTGTGCACTTGAGGAAATCTATGCTACTGATACATCCAGGCTTACCAGCAAGTTACTTAAGAGGAAGGCCTTCTGGATTTTCACATTGGAATCATTGGTTCCAAAGCGGTTAAATGAAGAATTTAGTCTTAAAACTTATTTGTGAATTGGCGTTTTTAAGAATATAGGTGTAACATGCTACATTGTTGTTCTCAGTACAGGCAGTCCCCGACTTACACCGTTTCGACTTACATTTGTTCCCTAGTTACAAACGGAGATTTATGGAGCATGCTGGCACTTGTAGTTCCATGTTCCACAGCAGATAGTAGCTGTGAAACTACAAATTCCAGCATGCCACAGCAGCACATGAGGTGAAACTAAGATTAAATCTTCTTAACAGGGGCACAGACAACAACACAAATGTAAAAACCCTTCCCTGCGCTATCCAAAATGAAAAAAAATCCACA
>JAODAL010026172.1:0-57241 GCA_025379985.1 Phyllomedusa bahiana
TGTCTGTCTTCTTTTGCTGTGACCTTTTTAGTTTTTCATGGAAACATTGACAAATGCAGAATACTGTACATCTGGCAAACAAATCCCACAGAAATCAAGAGCAAACAACACTTACAGTACATTGAAATGTAATATGAATCATTTCTATTAGCATCACTTTAAATGTTGTCCTGTTTAGTTCTACAAAGGCTTGTAAAGAATTAAAGGGGTTGTCTCACTACAAGGATTGCTTTTTATGTTAAAATTTTGCAAAAAAAAAGCCCCTTTGCAAAAATGTCCTTTAAAACAGTGTCCTACCTATTCCTAGATACCCCCTTTGTAGGGGTGCATCAGCTAATGGGTCGCTATAACTAAGACTTGTTCAATCTTCCCCTGATGGTCCCGCACTGGTTGAAAGTACGACCGGGTTCTACGAACCCTAGTAAAAACCAAAAAATGCCCCGAATTAAAAATAAACCAAGAAAACAGACTGAGGTGAGATGAATCAATGTAGTGAGACAACCCCTTTAAGGGTTGGGACATTCCAAAACCAATTTTTTTCTCTAGCCCTATCCCTAACCATAACCGTAAGCAAACAGCATCCCTAAATTAGGGTTAGGGATATGTATGTGCTTAGGTGGTTAACATACTGGTAATGCTACCATTGCAGAATAATTTCTGGTCCCCTATCCTGTAAACCTCTTCTGGTTACTTAAACAGGATTGGGGTAAAAGTAGGCAGTGATTCCAACAAAACATAAAGCCCAAAAAACTTATACCAAGAGATCTTTGTGTTGCCAAACTAAAGGGTTAACCCTCTAAAACTTCTTAAAAAAACCTTATCCTATCTTTGGACTAAATGTGATCTGAATCAGGCACTAAAAGAAAATAATCTAATTCTTTAAAATATAGTTATTCATAACTATAAAAAATTTGCAAATTCTTTTTAAAGGGGGTTAATTATCATCTCAGACATATTTTTGGGAAGAAACTAATTGCTATTCTAATAAATTGTCATCTGCTACATTAAAGGAAGATTATAGAACTACATTTAACGTGTTTTTCCAGTGATCTGGACATACTAATAACCTGCACATAAGCTGCACACTTCATTGACTTCTGTGAATTGAAGAGTCTAAATTTCAAGTAGTTGCTTCCTTCTTTAATAACTCGTGCCTAGCTGCCGGACGGGTCACTATGAATGGTCTGTTTATTAGAGACACTCGCCTTTTTACAATGGGATTGTTACTTATATAGAAATTTAAAATTATGACCAAAGAGTACAGCAGAAAATCACATGAGCAGGTTTTCTGTGGATCAGTTTCAGTGTGAGTCCACCTTAGAGTAGGAACATTGAGTTATCATGACCCAGAGGCATCGCTGAGATATCATTGCCCTATGCACCCATTTCCTCATACTTACCACCGGACCCCACCACCCCCCCCCCTTTTTTCCCTCCCCCCTGTACCTTTTGTCCTGTGGTCCCCCCAAAAAGACCGACTACCAGCTTGGTTTGAATTTGGGCCCACAGCAGTCGTTTTATTAACAATACAAAATATAAATAAAACAACCAGTAAAATAATATTAAGAACTCCCTTACTGTATTAACTTTAAAATTTATTATTTTTTTTATTTTTTTTTAAGCGCCTTTTGATTCCAGGGCGCTGTACATTCGAGGGGGTTACATACATAACATAAGTCAAACGATACAAGATAAGTGATTAAGACAATTGGCCGACAGAGGAGAAGGCTCTACCCGCGGGGGGTTTACTATTAAAGGGGGGAAAAGAGAAGGGGTGGGGGGCAACATGTTTTGGGGGAAAGGTGTGCAGCAAGGTTTAGTGTGTTTAAAGGGAAAAAGCCGAAAAAAATGGGTTTTGATTGCTTTTGGCTGGTAAAAGTGGAGGAGATTTGAGTGTTGGGGCAGTGCTTCAGAGTGTGGGTGAAGCACGGGGAAGTCGGAGACGGTGTGTGGGGACTGAAAAGGGGAAGCAAGGAAAGGTCCTGTGAGGAGGGGAGTTTGGGGCGGAGGGAGATTTTTGGAAAATTTTTTTTGGGAAAAATTTTGGGGGGGAGGGTCAGGGAGCCTTGTGGTCATGGTTGGGTAGCTTGAAATAAATTCGCGGGAAATGGGAAGCCAGTGAAGGGATTGGCAAGGGAGAGGCGGGAGTCGAGGGAGAGGGGGTTAAAGTTGGGCACAGTTTTGGAGGAGTGGAGGGGAGCGAGGGTGCAGCGGGGAGGCCCGAAAAGGAGTAGTCTAGGGGGGAGATGAAAAGGGGCATGGCCGCTTTTTTTTTGTAGTGTCATAGTTGGGGAAGAGCAGATCGAGAATGTTTTTCAGGTGGAGGCGGGGGCAAGGAAGGGTTTGGATTGGGTTTAAAAGATAGGCGGAGTCTAGGATTTCCCCAAGGCGGGGCTTGCAACATTAGAGTTAGAGCGTTGATTTAAATAGAGGATCGGGGCAGGGGAAGGTTGGACGGTAAAAAGATGATGAGTTCTTTTTCCCACATTTAGTTTAGGAGAGTGATGAGAAGAAGGGGAAAGGAACAAACAGCAGGGATCGGGAGAGTAGAGAAGTGACATCTGGGCCGGGATGTGGGTTTGGGGTATCGCACATACAGGTGGTAAGAAACCGTGTGATGCTATGAGCGCCGAGGAAAAAGAGTGAAAAAGAGGAAGAGAAAAGGACCGGACGACCCTGAGGGACCCCAACCAAAAGAGGGGGGGGGAGGAGGGGGAGCTAGAAGAGTACGCTGAAAGCCCCGATCAGTGAGGTAACAGGAGACCAGGAAAGAGCAAAGTGTGAAGCCAGGGGGAGAGGATTTTGTGCAGGAGGGAAGGGGTGCCCATGTCAAGGCGAGGACGGGTCTAAGAGGAGGGGGCAAGAGAAGTGGCATAAGCTTTAGCTTTATAGGTCCATAGTGATTTTGGGTTTAGGGCTTTTTCGGTAGAGTGGTGGGGTAGAAAAACCAAATTTGTATGGGTCAAGAGGGAATTGGAGGAGAGGTGGGGGGACAGCTGAAGAAGAGTGCGCTCGAGGAGTTGGAAAGAAAAGGGGGCAGGAGATGGGGGATATTTGGGACAGAGAGGAGGGGTCAAGGGTTGTTTTTTTAGGTTTTGGGTGATAGTAGCATTTTTTAAAGGCGAAGGGAAGATGCCAGGGTTAGTGATGTTGAAGAATGGGTGGGGGGGTGGGATGATAGAAGCACTGGGTCTGGGATGAGGGGGGGAGGGCATGGGGTGAAATTTCTCGATGGGGGGATTTTGAGGAAAGTAAGGGCAAAGTTGTTGCTGAAAGGAGGGAGGGGGAGGATTGTGGTGGACGGAGAAGAGAGTTGAAGGTTTTTGAATAAATTTGTTGGGTTGGGGGGACAGGGAGGTATAGGTGGTGAAAATGCCCCTGTTTGGCTGAGGTTTAGTGAGATTTAAATGTATGCATTGTTTGTTTTTAAAAGGGCAAAGCCAGTGGAGTAAGTTTTTTTCCAGTGGTGTTGCAGCTTGGAAAACCGCCTCAGTTGTTTAGTGGGGTCTGTGTCCAGGGGGTCTGTTGATTTTCGGGTTTTTTGTGTGGAGGTACCGATGAGTCAATGGGGTGAGTTGTGGGTTTGTAGAAAATGGTGGCTGAGAAATCAGATAGGGGCAGAGGCGGGGGGAAGATGATCCCGTGTTGTCCATCTTTTTTGAGTGGTCCTGAGGTCCACTGGGGGAGGCAAAGGGGAGCAGATTTAAAGGGGTTTGTTGGAAGCAGATGGGGGGTGTCGATTGGGATGTTTAAAACTCCCATGATATAGTGGGGATGCGGGGGGGGGAAAAAAGTGGGAAGCCAGGGAAGAAAGTGTTAAGAAAAGGCAGTGGCAGGGCCTGGCAGTCGGTAAAACAGCCTTGGAGGCGGAGGGGATTGAAGTGGACAGAGTGCACCCCAAAGGAGGAGAGTGTGAGGGGAAAGGGAGAGGTGGGCGGGGGAAGGGAAAAGGGGGTCAGACGGGGGAAAGGGACACCTCCCCCTGCTTTTTCCGGGGGGGTGGGGTAAGTTGGAGGCCGAAAAAAGTGCGGCAGGGGAGAAATTCAAGGGGGTCAGCCCGGTTTCAGCAAACCAAGGAAAAGTAAGTTGGTAGATGAACAAGTATGTATGTTTGAGAGTTTATTACATATAGAGTGCATTCCCGAGAGTCCAGGAGAGGGAAGGGGGAGAGGGGGCAGGGGGGATGTGTATAGGGTTTAAGGGATTTAGCGGAATTTTTTAGTATGAAACGTTCGGAAGGGAAGACTATGGGGGGAATGTGCTTGAGGGCCCTGGGTTTGGGGGGTATGGCCCCCAAAACCCAAAGGAGCGGAGAGGGTGAGCAGATGGGTGTAGGATAGGGTATGTTTGGAGGGTTTTTTTTGGTACGGGGCATTTAACATGGGAAAGGGGGTGGCAGAGCAGGGTGAGGGGAAATGCAGGGGGGGGATGTAGTTTCATTGTCCAGCGGGGAGTTTGGGGATAAGCAATAATTGAGAAGAGTGGGATTCATAATGGGGAAAAAAAAAGCAAGTGTTAGATCCAGGGGGATTCCTGTGGGTGGTTTTTCCCTGTAATCACAGTTTGTCCCCATGATCACAGGTTTATCCTGTGGGGGAGTGTGTCCCCGTAGATCACGTGATCCCCTTTGGGGGTGGTCCCGTAGATCCAGTGTCCCGTGGGCTGTGTCCCCAAATCACAGCTTTTAACCCTGTGGGCTTTGTTCGTAGATCACAGTTTGTCCCCATAGATAACAGTAATCCCTGTGGGTTTGGTTTTGTTCCTGTAAATCACGTGATCCCTGTGGTGGTTGGGCCTGTAGATCACAGCCCGATCCCTGTGGGGGTTGGTCCCTGAAATCACGTTGGTCCCTGTAGGCAGTTTGTCCCTGTAGACCCAGTTGGTGCCCCGTTGATCAAAGCTGATCCCTGGGGTGGTTTGTCCTGTAGATCACAGCTATCCCCGTGGGTGGTTTGTCCCTGTAATCACATTGATCCCTGTGGGTGGGTTTGTCCCGTATATGGGCACTCTCTGGTGGGCAGTTGTGGAGGCACTTTGGCTGGGACAGTGATGAAGGACTCTCTGGGGTACGTATAGGAGGCACTCTCTGGCTGGTATTTTACATGGAGGGGCGTCTCTGGGGGACAGTTATGGAGGCACTCTTGACTGGTATTTTAGATGGAGGTGCTCTTGGCGGGACAGTGATGGAGGCACCTTGGGGTATTGTAGATGGAGGCCTCTCTGGTGGACAGTTGTGGGGGCACCTCTGGCGGATTTAGATGGAGGGACTCTCTGGGGGGAAGTTGATGGAGGCACTCCTGCTTTGCATATAAAAAATTTAATTATATATTATAAAAATATTATATATATATTATATATATATATATATATTATTATATATATTGCAAAAAATGCAACCCCATACCCCTTAAACCAAAATCCAACCTCAATTTAACCAAAAATTTTTTTATATATATAATACTTATTATATTATATAAAATATAATATTATATATATGTACTACAAAAAAACTACCCCCCAACAAACCAAAAAAACCACCGTCAATTGGGCCAAGGTCCTTGGACTCCGACGCCCGGGACCAAAATCCCCAATGAAAACCCATTTCCCCCCGGCGTACTCCACTGGCTCGGGGGCCCAAAAAGCCATACTCTTTGGCTGCCATTTTGCTCCCGGGAAAAACCCGAAAGAGCCCACCTTCGCTGGCCGACCCCAAAACCCCAAAAGGGGGAATCCCACCCGAAGGACCCTTCCTCAATTATTCATCCCAACCCCAAGAACCTCAGCCGCTTACGCCCACCATGACATGCAAACATTCCCCTCCCAAAACAAAGCAACGACAACCACCTTAAGGGTGGGTGGGTGGGACTATCCACTCCCACGCCTCGCTGCCTGCTCCTCAGTGCCGCCTCGCGGGGTTTAAATAACCTCGCCCGCACGTCCGCACTGCTAGCCATGCCCCCCCCGCATCAGAGGCGTCGGCCGGGGGTTTTTGTGCCTCCACCGAGGGGGGGGGGGCCCCGGGCCGGCGCGTTTTCTTGCCAGAGGCATCCCCAGATTCTTTTCCCCATGCACCCATTACCTCATACTTACAAACGGACCCCAACACCACACCCCCTTTTTACCCTCCCCCTGTACCCTTGCTCCCATGGCCCCTCCCATAAAAGACACCGAATACCGGCTTGGATTGAATTGGCCCCAGCATCCGTTTTATTAACAATACAACATATAAATATAAACAACCAGTATAAATACATATATAAGAACTCCCTTACTGTATATATACATATATATATATATATATATATATATATATATATATACATGCAAATATGTACAACCACATACCCTTAACCCAAATCCTAACCTCAATTTAACCAATATATATATATATATGTATATATACATACCAAAAACACTATTCCCAACAACCGAAAACACAACCGTCAATAGGGCCGGGGTCCTTGGAGCTACTGTCGGCCTGGCAACCAAAATCCCCGAAGGGAAAACCACCATTGCCCCCAGCCATATTCCACTGGCTCGGGGGCCCAAAAGCCATGCTCTATGGCTCCGCCTTTTTGCTCCTCAGGGATAACACCCTGAAGGAACCCACCTTTGCCGGGCCGACCCAATAACCAAAACGCTGAGGGAATCCTATCCCAAAGGACTCCCTCCCCAATTATTCATCCCAACCCCAAGAACCTCAGCCGCCACTGTGAGCGTGACATGACCACCGCATGTATGCGACACCCCCACCACACCTAGGGCTCTTTCGATACCCTATTGTTTTAGGAATTTTTCTTTTGATCTGTGAGACTCTTTTGATACCCTCTTCCAAACCGAGGGCCCAAAAATCCAAATCGACAGCCGTCAGGTGAATCCCATCCCGTCTCCAAAAATTGCCTTTGCCTGACTCCAGCTCCGGATGCCGCACAAACACCCCCCCCATGCCGGGCCACAAACTTTGCTACCGACCTGTTAATCTTGACCCGTGTGCGATTTAGGCTGGTCACTGAGCGAGCCCCCCTCCACTGGTGCCGGAATACAATGTCCAACCATACTATCACCAAATTCAGATAGGACGCCCATAACCGTAATAGGTCATGCTTCATATTCCGAACCAATTCCCGAGACGTCAAGGATCCTAAATCATTGTCCCCGACATGCAGCACCAGGATCTCCGGAGGCCTGTCCCACTCCGCATACCGCAAAAACTCCGGCACGACCCCCAGCCACCTCATGCCACGCCGTCCAATCCATCGAATTGTCGCCACGTCCCGGGAAAAACCTAGTTGCCGCCCATCCAGTTGTACATCGGCTCTCTCTGCGCCCCAAAACACATACGAAGGCCCCAGAATCCAAATCAACCGCGGGCCGGGAGCTAGAATAAAAAGGGATAACCACAAATACAAAAACAACCAACACATCTCCCAAAGCCCCTTATTTAAAGACTAGAGCCCGCAACCAGATGCGGGCGAACATAAATCCTAAACCTGTCTGACTCCGACCTGCTAATTCTGCGCACCAAGCCTGGACTCAAACCCCACCCAGTGGCTTCAGTTGTCGCCCCTATACAAAAGGAGTGTGGCGCAAAATCCGAGCCTTCGAGACCCAATGCCGCCAAACTTCTACGGAACACCGCTGAAAACTGAAACCTAGATAAATATGAACCATCTTCGTGCACCAGGACAGGCCCATCTGAAGTCGCCTGGAAACTTCGAAAATCCCGGAGACACCTCAAAGGGCACATCAACGCCCCTTGTACCCGCCTAACACCACCCGTTTTTCCTGACCTAACTGATCAGTCTTTGATCGTCTAAGCCAAAAAACGAAAGCGTCCCCTCGGTCCAACACGTCCGACGACTGCAAACCTCCACCCCTCCTCCGACTAGGGGAAACCAACTCCCCCACTCGCAACGCACACAAAAAATGCCAGCGAGAAGGCCAACCGAAATAGGGACACTTCGAACGAGGAGTTCACCACGTCCACTAATACCATACCCAGCCGTTCCAACAGGGCAAAGACAACCGGGCGCCGTGAATCCCTACCACCCGGCCGCATCTAAAACCCCTCAATGCCCGGGTAATCACAAAAACCTTAGTCAGGTCCCTCCTCCTCCGCCACTGAAAACCGAAAGCCAGACCCTGCCGGCACATCGGCATATGGCGGTTGAAGGGAGAGCACAGCTGTCTCTGCTCCACCATGCAGCGCAATGTAATGCACACCGTAAGGACGCACATACAATTGAGATGGCTTATATCAGTGCTCCCCAACCTTATTTACACTGGGGACCAGTTTCAAACAAGACATCTTTCCACGGCCCTGTGGAACGAAGGAGAGAGTGGTGTATTTGGGGCAGGGTTTGGGAGTGGGGTTATGAAGGGGATGGAGGTTTAGAATCACGTGGATATAACATTTAATAAAGTGAATACAGTATAATTTAATAATATACCAGAATATACAGTAACTACTGTAATACTGTCTCCTATTTACAAGAATATAACTAATATAATACTGCTCCCTACGTACAAGAATATAGCTACTATAATACTGCTCCCTACGTACAAGAATATAGCTACTATACTACTGCTCATATGTACAAGAGTAGAACTACTATAATACTGCTTCCTACGTGCAAGAATATAACTACTATCATACTGCCCCTATGTACAAGAATAGACTACTATAATACTGCCCCCCATGTACAAGAATAGAATTACTATAATAGTTGTCTCCAGCACACTTAACCCCTGTGTGGCAGTCCTGTCTCCAGCTAACTTAATCCATGCATTGAAACTCCTATCTCCAGCAAACTTAACCCTTGTATGGTAAGCAGTGACTGATATTTCAGCTCTGCTAATCATAGCTGAGCTTGTTGGAGGAACATTAGCTTTGGAAGGCTTTTAACAAGTGGGTAGAATCCTACAGTGCTCTAAAGGGTTAGAATTTGTCAGTAAGAAGGATAAACAAGCTCCTGTGCTGCTGATAAGACACATCAGGAAGTGACATCACCATCCCGGACAGGAGATAGGTGGTTGGTAACCTAGGGAAGCTTCTGTAAACAAGCAGGAGATACGAACTGCTCTGACTCTAAAATGAACAGCAATGTATGTGGTAATAACATTTATTTAGCTTTTCCCTACATGTTTAAAGCTAGTTATTGTAATGGGAATACTCCTAGGACTGTATGTCAGCACCTTCATTAAAAAAATGGATAACTCCTTTAAAGGGGTATTGCCACGAAGTAATATTAACGTGCGAAGTTTGAAAATTAAATAATAAACATTTTCACCATTCATCATTATTAAAAATTCTGGACCGTTTTTGTTTAAGCTGCTCCTTTAGTGATAAATTGTTTACAGCTCGTCTCCATGGGATACGACCAGGGCTGTGAGCTCCTCAGCCCTGGTCGTACATGCTCAGACATCACCTCTCTTCTCAGGTAGCTACTGAGTGTTCAAACTTTGGGTGCTGTCATTCTACTCCTGTCCGTTGGACTAGTTAGTTATAAGTCAAACAGTTCAAATAAAAAGAAAAGAAACCACAATGAGGTCTGTGCATTGATAAAAAGGAAAAAAAAATCCACAGGTTAAATTGAACCAAGGACCCTTGTGCTGTAAAGCAAAAATGTTACCTCTTAGCTACAGTGCAGCTACTTACAATTCTGTACATAAACAGACCTCTATTACACTACAGAGTGGAAAGCCCTGATGATGTCATCCTGCTGAGTCACATGATATGCAATTCAAACAAATCACACACGTCCTCTTCTGAGCACACAGAGCTGAAGAGCTGGATGCAGGAAGTATGAAATGAGACTGTGGCAAAACCCCTTTAAGGGGTCCTAAGGATCAAAATCTATCTACAATTTATAAATATGCCAAGTGTGTCTCATGCAGATAGGTAGCTTAATTACTACCATCCAGGAATCATTGGTATCAAAGATTGAACTAAGTGTAGAGTTTATATTATCTGAAACTCGGTCTTGTTTATATCTGTTCATTAAAAATAATAACTTTCGGTTTATAAAAAATGCATAAGCAATAAGGAGCTTGGTTGCCGGCAGTGGAACATCTCACTGTTAAATCCCATCTCCTCGCTTGTATCTTGGCTGGACTGTCTGAGTGCCGAATCACTTCATGGCATCACACATTTATCTGTTGTGGTTTCAGAAAGCTTTACTCCGACACTTAATCCTGCTGATGTTTTCCATTGCTGACTGCACAATTCTGAAAAGTGATTCTGAACAAAAACCAGTCTGGAGGGAATGGAGGCGCTGGGTTAAACACAGATTAAAATGACGATTTTGCAAATTACGAAAAGTATGTTTGGGTATCTTTATTATGTTGTGCTGAGGACCATGACTGTTGGTTTTCTCCACCACCCATAAAATTTACTTCTGTTACTTTTTGCTACATCTCTATTTCCTTATCAGGTAGTGCTACTCCAAATTGCCATTCAAAGCTAAGATTGTGCATAGCACGATGTTACTACACTGACCAGTGTCCAGCATTGGATCCAATCAGGTAACTCCAGGTGACTCCACCAGACGGCTTCATTCACTTGTTAGGCAAACAGATGTTTCTTCTTGTCCCTCCAGCTTTTGCAGCAGTCTTGCCAGTTTGAGCTCCAGCCGCATGCTTAAAGGGGTTTTGCCAGGACGTGCCTTATCTGCTAAGGTAAAAAGCCACACTGAGCTGAGAGAGCAAGAGACACAGTCAGAGCACAGAGCCATGCATAAGGGATCGTGTGAAATGTTCACTCAAATAATCAAACTACAACTAGTGGATTCTGTATACAAAAGACAACACCTCTTCTCCACAGCAGCTTGAAAGCTTCTTCATGTTCTCTGTCATCAGATAAAGCAGGGATCTACTCAGATAATCACACTACAACTAGTGGATTCTGTATACAAAAGACAACACCTTTTCTCCACAGCAGCTTGAAAGCTTCTTCATGTTCTCTGTCATCAGATAAAGCAGGGATCTACTCAGATAATCACACTTCAACTCGTGGATCTGTATACAAAAGACAACATATTTCTACCCGGTGCCTTGAAAGCTTCTTCAGCTCCCTCTCATCAGATAAGAAGTGTGCTCTGCTCAAGCCAGCAGCTCTTGTCAGGTCGTATCTAATAGAAGCTTTTAAGTAACTAAGGGCAGGTAAGGCAGCCTGTAGCTCTCTCAGGCTGCAATTTTTGTAATAACATATATTTAGAAAAGTGATTAAATACCCATTTTGGAGGATCCCACATCAACATTACATCGTGGCAAAACCACTTTAAACTACACAACAGCTTCTTATACCCAAAGTCAATTAGCACTAGAAAATGAAGGCCTAAGTTTTCGATACATCCCCTTCCTGCCTCCGGTTTCTGCACATTTCTATTGAACTCTACTTGCTTCTGATCCTGGCCTCTGCCCTGTTCCTGATCTCACTTGTGTCTCATCCTTTGGATTGGCTGTTTGGTTCCTGTTGTCCAACTTCTGGTTCTGACCCTTTGCTATCTTCCTGACTACACTCAGTTTTAGTCTCCTGGCCTGTTGCATCCTGACTGCTCTCTAGATGATGAGCCCTGGCTATGTGAATGAATACCACTATCTGTGTGCTACTTCACCTATCCATCACTGTGTTGGGAACTATGACCAGGAGTTCCTCCTGCAGCAAAATCTAAAGCTCCTTGGAGGGATTAAGGGTGAATGCTAGTAATCCCTTAGACTTGCACCCAAGTCTATCCAGCCCCAAATGGACTGAGGCATTCGAGCCCATATCTCTAGTATATAAACATAACACAGGAGAATGTAGTACAAGTAGCATCATGTTACATTTTATCTGTACGTTTGAATTTATTTATTTAAGGGGCAACTCCACAAAAGTTTAAATAGGTTTTGCCACGATCTAATGTTGACGTGGGATCCTCCAAAATGGGTATTTAATCACTTTTCTAAATATATGTGATTAAAAAAGTGAAGCCTCTGAAAGCTTCAGCCTGACTTACATGCCCTTAGTTTCCTGACTGTTTCCATTAGCTATGACCAGGAGCTGATCTGGCAAGCTCCTGGCCGCGCTTGCGTTGTTTTCACTTCTTATCTGACGGCAGGGCACATGAACCAGCTTTGAAGGGCGGGGGAGAAAAAAGCAGTGTTACTGGGCATCTGCACTATCTTTGTTTCTGTCAGAGTCTGCGTCTGCTGTATAGAGTATCCACTGGTTGTAATGCTCCCTGCTCAAATGTTTTACTTAAAAAAATCTCTTCAAAGGAAACTGAGAGATAGAAAGGAATGATTGTTTTTCCCTTCTATTTTTGCAGTGCAGTTCAGCCTTAAACTGAATGGCTGGGACACAGACCAGTTACTAGAGATAAATAATCAGTAAGGGCTTGTCCCCACGGCACAGGTTTTTTGTAGGTTTTATAAACAGTTTGCAGTTTTCTAAACCGTTTGAAAACCGACAAGCAACGCTCACCCATAAACTTCAATAGAAAATCTGTGCAGCAGCTCCCATTGCACAGATTTTCCCCCCCGTTTTTGACACCACTGGAGTTCCGAAAAACTTAGAACATGTTCATTCTTCCGCCCGGTTTTCGGGCAGAACATGAACATGTAGGTGCAAAGGGGGAGGGCTTGAATCCGCAAACCGCGGCCAAAAGCCGACCCCCTGCGCGCCAAAAAAACTATATTTGTTCTCTGCCATGTAAACGCACCCTAAATCTTTGCTAATAATCCATTGCCAATCTAACATAGACTTTCCAGTATATTTGTATACAGTTCTATGTCTCCAGGAACTCTGCCTAAGAGTATGTGACATTCTGTATTTGGGGGATACATGAAGGCCTAGTGATTAGATAAAGTGATCAGATGATGATCCAAAGCCTCTTGGGGAAAACAGAAACAATGTTTTACGTAAATAAATTATGTACTGTAAAATTTCCTGGATGCTAGTGGGTGTAGAGGCCTTGTGGCAGAGAGCCAGGTAGTCACCTCCAAAGACTCGCATAATGGACAATGAATCAGACTTCTCTGTCCACCTCTCTGTGACAACTTCTCCGTGCAAGCTTTCCGTTTTTTAATTTATATCTCTTTTAATAATCTACTCCTACATTGTCTGTAAAATCTAACTTCCAAATAAACTTTCAACGGCTTAGATCAGGTCAACTGTCCATTCCATATCACTAGGAAAATATTGTAAACCTACTGCATATATTTAAAGGGGTTGTCTCACTACATTGATTCATCTTCCCTCAGTCCTGTTTTCTTGGTTTCATTTTGAATTCAGGGGCGTTTTTACTGGCTACTATGAGGCTGCAGTAGAAGCCAGGTCTGTAGCTATAACAACCAGTGCTGGCAGCCTATCATGAGAGATCAAACAGGTCTGTAGTGCTGTGTAGACCTTCAGTCTAATGAAAGGTCAATTCTGAGAGACCGTGAACACTGTAATACTTTCTATATGGGAAGAACTTGATTCAGTGGGACTCTGTGAACTGTGTGGCATTTCCAACCCTCTAGGAAGCCAATGTTGGGCCTTCATGGATTAAATAAGTCCTAAAAGGTTAAACCATGTTCGTTGCCTGAACTTGTAGACATTGGCTGCCTCATGACCTGTGAATGGCCTAAGTTGGAACAATTTTTTTTTAAGTCAGTGAAATGGTAGGAGATGCTAAAACAAAGACATGGGGTCCATGTTAATGGAAGTCGATCAAAGAAGGAAACTTTTTTTCCTGTGAAAATATTCAAGTTTTGCATTTTGTGTTGCAGATAGAAGTTATTTCCTAACAAGCTATAAAGTGATCTGTGTGAAGGTAACATTGACCTTTGTCCAGTTAAAGTTCAACTATGTAAAGTTCTGTTACAATTGCATTATTATGTCACTATTGATGAAATCCAAAAAAGCAGGTGTAAAAGAAATCAAAGTCTTTCTGACAAAAACTTGGGTGGGACTTTGAGACCATGTGAAATTGCTCAGGGCCCATACCATACCTCCCAACTTTTAGGCTATGTTCACACGGCTTAATTGCGGGACGTAATTTCGCCCCGCAATTACGCCGTGTGGACGGGGGCGGGGCGGGAGCGGGGGAGTAAGCAGGGCCGGCACTACTCGCCGGCCCATTGACTATCACTGCTAGCGGCAGGTATAAGCCGCGAGAAAGTGACAGGTGAAATTATCTCCCCGCCCGGCGGATTCGCCGGGCGGGGAGAGGAGACGTAATCCATAGTTCTCTATGAGAACTGTGAATTACCGTAATGAATGGGCCGTTTTCGGCCCGTAATTGGCGCACTTCGGCGCGTAATTACGGACCGAAAGACGGCCCATTTTAAGCCGTGTGAACATAGCCTTAGAGATTGCAAAGAGGGACACATCAGGCCACGCCTCTAACCACACCCAAAACATGACATCACACCAAGACACGCCTCTAACCACGCTCCCATACATACATGCCAACTTTTTAGACAGGCAAAAAGGGAGACATTTTCAGGATTGCTTTGTATCCAATGATGAAATATTTAGTAAATTGTTATGTAATATACAGCGAGGAAGCAATCGGATATTTTATACAGCAAGTTAGTCAGTTTATTGATGCAAATCTGTTTCCTAAATGAAAAAGAGGGACATTTATAGAGCCAAGAGGGACAGAGGGACAAGGGTTAAAAATAAGGACTGTCCCTCCAAAATAGGGACAGTTGGGAGGTATGCCATACTATTTTTGTGGAGAGTGAAGAGCAACAAGTACATCACTAAACTCGGTGCCAATAATAGTTGGGAGCAACTCCATAGTAGCTAGTGACTGTGTGGTAACTAGGACCATGAGGTGCTGAGCAGAACAATACAGAATTGGTTATGTAACCCTATGACTACCTTCTGGATAGGCCAAGTTGAGAGTAGCAGGTTGCGTCTCCAATGCCTTATAGTGTTGTTGTAGGGCAGGTAAAAATTGTCACCACTTCAGGCCCAACCCTTGGTGTATCAATTTAGTATTACATAGACCCTGGGTCAGATGATGAACCACAGGTTTAAGTCTAGCATTACTTAAGTATTGCGTCATTAAGAGACTGTGCTGCAACCATCAATACTCTCTGTATTTGTAACCATAAAGAATTTGTGTCAAACAGAAAGAACGCAGTTCAGGAATAATGCTCACCATGATATCATAGCATATAAATAAAACTTACAGAAAGGGCCACTATGTAACTGTGAGCTTCTGGGATAGGGAAAATACATAATACTGTATCATATCCAAGTAAAATGCACATATGATGTCACCATACACGACATAGGGATGTCACTGCGTAGGAATAATGGAAAAAGTAATGCCATAGAGACAGGATAAAACACACAATAGAAAACCATAGGACTCTATACTTAAACTTAAAGGGGTTTTCCCACGATCTCATTTCATACCTCCTGCATCCAGCTCCTCAGCTCTGTGTGCTCAGAAGGGGGCATGTGTGATTTGTTTGAATTGCATATCATGTGACCCAGCAGGATGACATCACCATGCCTTTCCTCTCTGTATTCAAAGAAAGGTCTGTTTATGTATAGAACTGTGAGTAGCTGAGAGGTAAAGTTTTTGACTCCAGGCACAAGGGTCCTAGGTTCAAATCCCTGCAGGAACCAAACCTGTTTTTATTTTTTTTTTATTTTTATCAGTGCACCTAGCTCATTGAAGTTTTTTATTTTATTTATTTATTTGCACTGTTTGACTAATTACTAAGGAGGACAGAGGATGGGAATAAAGTGACAGCACCTGGGGTTTGAACACCCAGTTGCTGCCTGAGAAGAGAAGTGATGTCTGAGCATGTCTGTCCAGGACTGAGGAGCTCTCAGCCCTGGTCGTATCCCCTGGAGACGAGCTATAAACAATGGAGCACTAAAGGAGCTGCTAGAACAAAAACGGTGCAGAATTTTTAATAATGAATGGTGAAAATGTTTGGTATTTCATTTGCAAGCTTCCCACATCAATTTTACTTTGTGGCAAAACCCCTTTAGATTTTTCAAACCACCTTTCACAGTCATCGATATTTGAGTACAAACACTATAGCACCTTAAGGATCTTGCATTCCTCCAAATATAAAATCGCTTTTTAATTCAATTAAAAACGTGATATCCACATAATTCAGCGACAACTAACGCGTTTTGAATAACAATGGTTCTTAATCGTAGCCACAATTATTATTTTTGTGGAGAGTGTTGGGCAACATGTACATTTGTACACTCGGTACCAATAATAATTGGGAGCAACTCCATAGTTGCTAGTGACTGTGCGGTCACAATGACCTTCTTAGCCATGGTTACTCTTTTAATGGAGATTGTTATTCCATTAAATATACTCAATCTCAATAAAGCCATGATTAAGAACCAGTGTCATACGAAACACATCATGTGGAAGACACATTTCCAGATTGTTTGTTCCATGCAGATTCCTTTCCAAGGAACGGTGAGCTGGATATGTATGTATTGGATACTGAGTGGAAATAAGCCTCCTTGTGTTTTGGGTCCCATAACAGATGCCCTAGTAGTTACATCCAAGATTCCCACCATTAAATAAATGGAGCTTGTGTAGCGCAATCTCAGTAACATCTGGTCATAAAATCTACTCAAGGGTTAAAATGAAATTTGTGCAGCTTGGAAACTACAGTGTTAAATTGTTTGGCAGGAATGCCAATTCTTACAAGTCTTTTCAATTCATATATTCTTTCTTGCAGTTTATTCCCCGGAAACTCCCTTGCATGTTATATAATTACTTTTAGAAAAGGCTTTATTATTAAAACAGTAATATATGTCTGATTTTGCAATTGCTGTTCTGCTTACGGAGTCATTTCTCAAAGCGTCACTTCATGTGGTAAAACAGTCCAGTTGCTGCCTCCACAGTGTTCCTTCATACGCCTCAGCACAGGTTTAGTTTGGCAGCTGCTGCAAACAGTTATTGGCTGTGATTCCTCTAATCAGGTGATGTCAGAATCCAGCCTTTATTGTTATTCAGTCAAGAAGTATCACCAGGCAGCACCTAAGGCCCCGTTCACACGGTCACTGTCCTGTTACTGTAGCGGCCAATTAATCTGCAAAACTGATGGCTCAGCTAAATTACAGAACACTCGGTGGAGTCGCAATCACGGTCTTTCCAGAATTTCCTTGGACAGAGATGTTTTTAGAGATTTGTTCATGGCCATATTCTATACTTTCTACAAAAACATTACCAGTCCCCTTGTACTCTGTGTATAGATAAGATATTTACAGTTTATTTTTTAATTTTACTTCTGCAGGGTGCAGTATATGCTGTTTGAATGTTATCATTTTATACAGTTTGACTGAATATACATAAAATGCATTTTTTGGAATTGAGTGAATCTACAGACGTAGACAAGTTGACAATGTATCACAGCTTTATGCCATTGAAGGGGTTTTGCCACGATCTCATTTCATACCTCCTGCATCCAGCTCTTCAGCTCTGTGTGCTCAGAAGGAGGCGTGTGTGATTTGTTTGAATTGCATATCATGTGACCCAGCACGATAATATCACCAAGCCTTTCATCTCTCTAGTGAAAGAAAGGTCTGTTTATGTATAGAATTGTAAGTAGCTACACTGTAGCTCAGAGGTAACATTTTTGCTTTACAGCACAAGGGTCCTTGGTTCAAATCCCTGCAGGAACTTAAAGGGGTTTTGCCAAGACACAAGTTACTCACCTTCTTATCAGCACAGGGAGAATGTCAAAAAATCACGCTGAGTCATGAAAGCTGCAGGGCTGAGAGGGAGGGGGTGAGTAAGGAGTGAGGAAGAAGGGAGCGTCTCAAAACTTAAGTGAAATAACAGTACAACAGTGGATTCTCAATAAAGCAAGACACAGCCTGATAGACTGCACTTTCTACCCGGTGACTTAACAGCTCATTCATTTTGCCTGTCATCAGATAAGAAGTGGCCTGTCAGCTCCTCGGTCGTGTCTAGTGGAAGCTTTGAGGTAACTAAGGAGGATTGAGCAATGCTGTAGCTCTCACAGGCTTCAATTTTTGTAATCACATACATTTAGAAAAGTGATTAAATACCCATTTTGGAGGTTCCCACGTCAACATTACATGGTGGCAAAACTCCTTTAACCTGTGGATTTTTTTTCCTCTTTATCAATGCACATACCTGTTTAAGGTTTCTTTTTTTTATTTGCACTGTTTGACTTATTACTAAATAGTCCAAAGGACAGGAGTAGAGTAACAGCATCTGGGGTTTGAACACTCAGTAGCTGCCTGAGAGAAGAGCTGATGTCTGAGCATGGGCGACCAGGACTGAGGAGCTCACAGCCCTGGTCGTATCCTCTGGAGATGAGCTGTAAACAATGGATCACTAAAGGAGCAGCTAAAAGAAAAACGTTGCAGAATTTTTAATAATGATGAATGGTGAAAATGTTTATTATTTAATTTACAAACTTCCCACGTCAATTTTACTTTGTGGCGAAACCCCTTTTACATGGTTACATAATGGCAGTTGCACCCGGCTGTGCCGTACGTTGTTGTTTATGAAATCTACCCTTCTGTCAGGTTTTAATGGAGTATGAATAAGGAGAGAATTATTTTAACCTAGCTATCGTCCTGCCGTATCTTCCTCCCTAATGTGAAGCTGGTTTGCTTTTGTTGCTACATACATGCTGTTACCCTCAGGAGTGGGTCACCTCCACTTTTGCCTTCTGTGAAAATATTAAAGAGAATGTGTAATCAAAAATGACTTATTGTTTAACTCACGTTTTTTATGTTAAGCACATTATTTATGGATTTTTGGTTATTTTTTTTTTAATTTTCCATATCACGTTAAATGTTTTTTAATAAGTCTTAAGTCCTGCAGTTTTAACTTTGGCCAATAGGCCTAATAACAGTCTGACACTTCCTGTTCTGTTGACAAAGATTCTTAGTTGTCTGCGCATTATCAGCACAAAGAGGGTCAAACTGAAAGGCGACACCAGTGTGAATAGATAACACAGGATCCATCAGTCACAGTTCACCCTTTCACCTCCCTGCACACTGACTGCTTCCCAGGTCACAGAGCATGTCTAGAAAACTCTCCTATAGAAGTGAATGGGACTGAGTCATTCTTAAGTCTCCTATGTGCATGAAGCTACTGTAAAGTATCTCTCTGACTGCTGTTAAAGCAGTGCAAACAAGGCATAGTGGCCAAAGTTAAGACTGCAAGACACAAGAATTATTAAAAATTATTGAAAGTGATATAAAAAATAAAAAAAAACAACCAAAAAAACCTAAAAAATGTGTTTAACATAAAAACGGGACTTAAACAATGACTCATTTCTTAATGACACATTCCCTTTAACTGATTCTGGTGAGCTGAGTGTCTTTACTTTTTGCTATAGTTACAAAATTAAAAAAAAAGTAAAAAAAAAAAAACAAACATTTTTCCATCCAGTTCAACCGAGGTTGGAGAAAGATGTGAATGATGGAAGGGTAAAGGAAATTTATGTTTCCCCTACTCATGAAGACTTGGAACCTATACAGCAAGAACTAATTTGCTCTGAAGGAATATTTCATTCCTGATCTTGAAATTGCCATCAGATTGGATCTAGATGTTTTATTAAGATACATAAGTTTTAACATTTTTCAGTTGTGAGTAGTTAACTAAGCCTTTCTTGAAACCCTCACCTGTTCCTGCTGTGACCAGCTCCTCAGGCAGCTATTCTACAGATTCACAGTTCTCATGATAAAGAAGGTTTTTCTTCTCTGGATATTGAATCTTTTGTTTTCCGGACATAGGAAGTTCCCCCTAATCTTTTAACCGAGTTTTGCATGGAATAGCTTTTCACCCTACATTTTGTATGGGCCATTTATATACTTTTCTCAAAACTAAATAAGTAGAATTCTTAGATAACAGAGCCTTTGAAAAGTATTGAAAAAGTTTAGATAACTTTCTGTGCTCTGTTATCATGGCAAGTTATCTGTCAAGTTTACCTTTGCTACATCTGTACTACTATAACGGTAAAATTATTTTTCAGATGCCAGTAAACCTCTGTTTCAAAAATCTTTAGAGCCCGTTTACACGGCAATGGACAAATACCGGTTGCTTTATTCGACCGGTATTTGTCCTGTTTTAGTGCCGTCCCCACGGCCGAGGGGACAAAGACTTTTCTCCGCGATGAGCCCTCCCCCCTTCAAATTGACATGCTCATATTCCGTCCGAAAACTGGACGAAAGAATGTGCAAGCACGTTTTTCGGGCGGCCGGCGGCTTGAAAAACTGCTGGGCGGAAAACTGGTGCAATGGGGACTACTGCACGGGTTTTCCATAGGAGCCCGTCGTGCTTGATTGCGGACGGTTTTTTTAGATGGTCTGCAAAACCGCAAATCATCTGAAAAAACGTCCGCAACCCCATGCCGTGGGGACATGGCCTTATGGTTTTGAAACGTTTTTTCGTCGGAGATACTACAGCTTTCAAAATCTGTGGTGTAGAGAAGGTGAAGGGATCAGTAAATGGTGGAGATCTAATGAAGAAGCCTCTGAGAAGAGAAGCACATTGGAATTTTTATTTGACTACTAGAGTACCTCATGGTCTGAATATAAAACAAAATATCATGTACCAGTATTAATCAATTTGTTACCATGGAAATATACAAGTGTGTTTTTCTTTATTTGTATTATAACATGGTTTTAGTATTGTTCTTATTGGATCTATTACTTGGTGATAACCATATAAAAGGCTATTAGTAAGGGGGCAGGTATACCATAGTTAAAGAAGTATGCAGAAAAGAAAAAAAGAGAGGGGGCGCACAATCGTGTTATACTGTTACAGGAAAACAGTGTATAATGGTTAAAATTGGGTTCTCACCTTTAAGTGTTGCGCTTTTAGTTTAGAGGCACAACACTCATAAGCACTTACAGGGCTATTTATATTCCGTAGCCCTTAATACGGCAGCCGTGGTCTCCAGAACTCCCCTCCGTGGCCCGGTGGAAGATAGACGCTGATCAGGATAAAGAAAAATGGACCCGGCGCACGTGCTGAAGAAAAGCCCGAGCTAGAGGCTTTTTGGTTTAAAAAAAGTATTTATTCTTAAAAAGTGCAAGATGTTATTCTCGCACCATTAAAAACAAAACATACAGATTAAAACTTGACGCGTTTCGCGCGTGTGCCCGCGCTTCATCAGAAGTATATATTTGTAAAAAAAGAGACACAATATATGTAATACTGACGATTAAGATAATTGGTTGTTGCAGGTGAATGACGTGTTACAGACCACTCGGACAATAGGAAGAGCAAGGTGTCAATCAACAGTGTGAGAGAGTCAGTGGGAAGAGACCAGAGAAAGAGAAAAAAAAAAAAAGAAAAAAAAAAAGGGGGATGAGCCGTGGTTCTAGAAGCCGACTAACGATGTATGCTAAAAATAAACATATATATAAACAAATGAAACTGTTTTTATGCAAAGGTGACTATAAGGAGAAGGGGATAAGGGTGTGTGATGTAGATAAATCACTACCAATAAGTGTAAATGAAGAAGAGAATATAAAAAATAAAAAATAAATAATAAAAATTCGACATTACAAGGTGTAAAAGGGATTGTCCAATGGGAAAGTGAGCGGGGGATATAAAGTAGTAGTGGTAGTGGTCAGGGTAGTGGTTTAAATTTAAAATAAAAGGGCGCTCAAAAAATAATAAATCTGTTACATAATATACGTATAGAGGACGTCTATTAGTTGGGATTATTGCTCCTTGAACAATGGGAGTTGTCTCATGTGAGGGAGCTATGAATAAAGCTTCCTCTATGGCCCGTGGTTGGGAATGAAATTCCAAGAATAAAAGTATAGACTGACACTGCGTGTCAAACATGGAGATTAACAATGGGGCTTTTCTCATCTGGAGGAGCCGTAATTCAAGCTTCCTCTATAACTCGTAGTTGGGAATAGAATTCGAGAATGACAGTATAGACTGACACAACGTGCCAGACTTATGTATTAAAAACAGCCAATAGTTTTTTTAAAATGCTAGAGCTCGGGAATGAAGGGAGTATGGCCGGCTAAAAAGATTATTAGTTCCTAATGGAGTAAATTAGAGATTTACCAGAAAGACCTAACACCAGCTCCAACTCTTTCTGTGTCTATCACTTATATAATATTAAAAGAATCATGATAGTAAACATTTTAGCGTGGTCTTCTAGTTACTAGCCATGAACTTCTAGTGATTTTATGCTTGGTACTTTAGTATATAAGTTCGGTAGCGTCGTTGAGACCTTTGGGAGATAGAGTTTGCAGCCTATATATCCAGTACATCTCCCTTTTTTGAAGAGCTTGGAAGCGGTTATGTTGTTCTGGGGAAATAGTATCTATTGGGGTGATTTTTATAGCTTTAAAGTCTTTTTGATGAACCTCATTACAGTGGCGGGAGACGCTCTGAAGTAGGTCCCCTCGTTTAATGCAGGCCCTATGGCCATTAAGGCGGAGATGTAAAGGTCGAGTTGTTCTGCCCACATACTGTATACCGCAAACACAATCGATTACATAAATCACAAAGGAGCTTTTACAGTTTAGCTCATATTTAATGGGATATGTTATTTTAGTTGTCTTAGAGGTAATTTGTGATTTAGTACAAATACTTAAACAGCATAAGCATTGCGATGAACCACAGGGAGAGCTACCCGGATTAGTGGGATTATTTATTGGGGTGTCCCTGCGGTCCTGAAGACGACTGGGGGCTATAAGGTTCTTTATATTTGGTGCCCTTCTATAGATAATGCCAGGTTTATCCGGTATTAAGGGCCCCAAAGGGGTCTTTTTTTATGATATACCAATAACGGTCTAGGGTATTTTTAATCTTGGATCTAGAAATGTTATATCTAGTAATTAAGGAGAATTGGATTTTTTTTGTATTGTGCTCCTCTTTTGTTGTTGTTTCCAAACAATCTTTCTGGGATAATTTTTGGACTCTTTCTTTGGCACTCTGTAGTAGATGTTGTGGATACTTTTTCTCTTTAAATCTGTTTTCTAGAATACTTATTTGGCGTTCACAGTCTGAGTCTTCGGTGCAGTTCTTTCTTATTCTCTTATATTGTCCGTAGGGAATATTGCACAACCACGGTTTGTGGTGTGCACTCTTGAAGTTTATATAGGTGTTGCTGTCTACTGACTTGAAATACGTAATTGTATTGAATTTACCCCGGTTCAAAAATATCTGTAAATCCAGAAATTCAATATTGTCCCTACTTATTTTGGATACAAGTTTTATACCTTTAGTATTATTGTTTAAATGATTAATGAAGGAAGTAATAGCTTCAAAAGGTCCAGACCAAACAAAAAAGAGGTCATCAATGAACCGTTTGTATAGGGATATATGTTGAGAATACATGGTCTGGGTATAAATGTATTCCTCCTCGTAGGCCCCCATGAAAATATTTGCATAAGAGGGGGCTACCCTCGTGCCCATGGCCGTCCCCCTTGTCTGCCTATAGGTGGCGCCATTATGGTGGAAGAAATTGTTTTCCAGTATAAATCCCAATCCTTTTATTAGAAAGTCCTTTTTTTGGGGAGTAAGGGAAGGGTCCGTGTCTAATATTCGGCTGACACTCTGTAAACCTATATTGTGCTGGATGTTTGAGTAGAGTGTTGATACATCTGCAGTGATAAGGATATAGTTTTCATTTATTGGAAGTTCAGATAAAAATTTAATAAGCTGACCGGAGTCCCTAAGATGACTTTGGAGATTGGTGACAAAAGGCTGTAGGTATAGGTCGAGATAGTGGGATAGTTGGCTTGTGATGGAATTAATCCCTGAGATTATGGGTCTTCCAGGGGGAGTATTCAGATCCTTATGAATTTTAGGCAAGTAATAAAAGAATGGGTAACTGGGCTCAGGAATATAAATAAAACTTTTCTCTTTTTTGTCTATAGTGTCCATTGCTAAAGCTTCATTCAAGAATATTAGGAATTTCTGTTGCAACTCCGGAAAGGGGTCTGTTTCACATATTTCATAGTACGCTGTATCATTTAGGATATTGCTGGCCTCTAACTGATATGCTGTATAATCGAGAAGAACAGTGCCTCCCCCTTTGTCTGCTGGCCTGATGACAATAGAATTATTCGTTTTTAAGTTATTCAAAGCTTGTAGTTCATCGCGGTTGAGATTAGAAGTTTGTTTCGTGGGGGTAATCATTTGTAATTCTTCCACTACAATGTTTTGGAAAGTCTTCAAGTAGTGTCCTTGGGATTGGACAGGGTAGAATTTGGATTTGCCTTTCAGTTGTACTTTGGGAGGTGGAGCATTTTCTGTAGACACCTCAACTGGGTGTAAGGCAAAATGTCTGGCCAGAGTAAGTTTGCGGATTAGGTGATGAAAATCCACAAACAAATCAAAAGAGTTGAGTTTATTATTCGTTGGGCAGAAGAGTAAGCCCTTGGTTAATACCTGAATTTCATGATGATTTAAAATATGTTTGGAAAGATTAAATATTCCTAATTTACGTAAATCAGTAGTACTGGGTAGGGGTGGACTTAATTGGGTGGTAAGCATTCTTTTTTTCCGGTGGGCTCCAGCTCTGCATCCCCTATAGTGTTTTTTCTTTTTGCCCCTGTTTTGATTTTGGGGACTCTGGACGGTAAAATCTGCGCTGGGGGTTTTTCTGGAGGGGGGGTGTTTCTCTAAAAAAAGAGGTGTATTAATGCCTTCTAAATTTATCTCTGTCATAGAATCATGATCGATCTGATCTATGGATGTCTCATGAGTAGAGATCTGTGACATAGTAGGGGTTGTGGTCATGGAAGCCAGAGGATAGTCGCTTTTATATGGAGTGTGTTCCATTTTAATTTTTTCAAACCTTTCCCGAATGGTTTGTGCTTTATCCATTAGTGTGAAGGGGGAAAGTTTCTGATTAGGTGACAAATGGTTTGATTTTAACAAATCATCTGACGACCCACTGGATTGTTCACTAGTAATAAACTTTGTAAAAAATTTTTCAAACAACGACATTGTTTTATATGATAGTTGGTTGATATCTGAAATGACTGGTACATTATCAGAGGATTCAGGTTTATTATCGGTTCTCACCGGTATAGTTGACGTATTGTTAGTTTTTATCTGTGAAATAGGGGGATTCCTCTCTACTTCCATGTTATCCCTTGAATCCAGGATCTCTGCAGGAATGGGTTGAGTTTCCTGGCTTGGATAGGATGGGATGGGTTCTTTTGCTTGAATGACTTGGGGTGTGCCTTTCAAATAGGGAGAACTGGTGTCAGTGATTAGAGTAGCTTTATTGAGGGGTATTTTGGGTCTCGCCCCTAATTCAGAGTATGATCGTGATCTTATGCGATTTGTGTTGGAGGTTGATAATGAGTTTCTTCTATTTCCCACTCGAAATTTAGAATTATAGAAGGCTGAGGGTTTAAATTGATTCCCTTTATCTACTACCGATGCATTCCCAGTGGTAGACTGGGGTTTAGTTGTTATATCTTTATCTACACCTGCAACCTCCATTTTATTCACTATATCCGAGTTGGTATTCATGTTGTTATTAATATTTTGTTTAGCTGATTCTATTTTGTTTTTATTTTTCTGATCCAGTAGTTTTCCTGCTTTATCTCGGCTCAATTTCCCTTTCTTTCTCATGAAGAGATTATTTTCATATTTTTTCACTTCAGATGTTACTCTGTTGTTAATTTTAAAAAAGTCTTTGTGGGATTCGAATTTTTTTACCCTTTCTAAGATGTTCTCTATATCTAACAGAGTGTACTCTATTAGTTTAGACCTTTTTTGTATTAGGAGTTCAATTAAACTAAAAGAGCAAGTTTGGAGTATTAGTTCCCATTCCTGGGTAAATTGGCTATCGGTTGGAAAAGTTGCTGGAATTTGCTTCTATACTGTTACATGTTGTAATTCGGACTCTTTTAGTGCAGCTATATCCCGACTAAAGGTGAGCTCCGAACCAGTTATTATTATTAATTATTATAAAGTTATATAATCCAGGACTTTGAGTTGTCTTGTTCCAATAAAAATTAAATAATATACAGGCAGTCCCCGGGTTAAGAATGGGATAGGGACTGTAGGTTTGTTCTTAAAGGGGTTTTGTCATGATCTAATGTTGACGTGGGAACCTCCAAAATGGGTTTTTAATCACTTTTCTAAATATATGTCATTAAAAAAGTGAAGCCTCTGAGAGCTACAGCCTGACTAAGATGCCCTTAGTTTCCTGACCGTTTACATTAGACATGACCAGGAGCTGACAGAAGCTGATCTGGCCGCACTTGCATTGTTTGCACTTCTTATCTGATGGCAGGGAACATGAATGAGCTTTGAGGGGACGGGGGAGAAAAGATCCTGTGTCTTTTGTATAGAGAATCCACTGGTTGTAATGTAATTATTTGAGTAAACGTGCAGACACTCTCTGGATCTCTGCTCAGCCCTCTTCCCCCCCCCCATGCAGCAGTTTGTGAACAAATGAAAGGTGCTGCCTGCTCAGAGCTTATCTTCTCTCCTGAGCAGATTAAAAGGGAGAAACTTGTGCACAATACAGCTATCCCTTGTGGATTAGCCCAATAACATGTTTGCTCAAGTACAGAGACTGAATAACAGGAACGTGAATGGGAGGTGATGACATCACAGAGGAGGAACTTGTTTTTTTAAACACAGAAACAAAATGCCACTTTTTCAAGCCTCAAGAGGGGAGTAGCAGCCTGTTAGGTGAGGGACTCACTTATTGGCAAAATCACTTCATGTTGAATTTGTCAGTTAGTCGGAACCGGTATATTTATTAATTGTAACTGTATCAGAAAATGGTTTTTTTTTATAGTTTTGGATAGTGCAGAGAAGGGTTTTTACATTTGTTTTGCTGTCTGTGCCCCTGTTTAGAAGATTTCACCTCATGTGCTGCTGTGTCATGCTGGAACTTGTCATTCTACAGCTACTATCTGCTGTGGAACATGACACTACAAGTTCCAGCAGACCCCATAAAGTCTCCGTTTGTAACTAGGGGACAGATGGAAGTTGGAAAGGGTGTAAGTCGAAGACTGTCTACTGATTCCAAATAAAAAAAAATAAAAAACTCACCTTTCTTTGCTCCTCTGTTCCAACTCTGACTCTCCCCAATTTTCTTTTTTACTTTCTGTTCTCTTCAGAATAGGCTGTGGTGTTTATTTGTCTCTGCTTACATCACTATTGTGATGATGTAAATGGAGGCATGTAATCACTGCAGCCAATTAGCAGCTGAAGTAGTGATGTCCCATTTGAAAGAAAATGGATGGTAAACAGAAGTCCGGGGTGGAGAGGGTGGGTCTCAGTGCTGGAATAAAGGTGAGAAGGAGGAGGAGTGTAGGCTTATTTATTTTGCACCATTAGCCTATTATTTAATTTTTATTTGAACCAGACAATCCAAGCCCCTTTAAAATCCTGAAACTTTGGCAAAACCCATGCTAGATCAATTAAATGTACCCGATCCCTTCTGGAGAAATGTAATATGGCCATTGGTTATAGTAAATAATCATTTGGGTTCACAAATGTCATTACAAAATGTGGTGTTCAAATATGTGTTTTTTAAAAATTGGGACCTGTCATCCTTTTTGTGTCACTTTAGCAATCTGTTTAGCAGGCTGACTGGAAAACAGAACAGCTCACTTGAATATTAGCACTGATGCCTGCTTTGAACAATCTTTTTTAGCACAAGGGTCACTTGACAATAAGCAGATCACATGGAGGCCTATTTCTGGGACCCAGGGCAATCATCTTTAATCTGTGCAGGAAGCCTGCAGCAAGTGTTCAATCCCCCTGTCGCGCCACTATAGGGGAAATGAAGCATTAAATAGTTCTCACCAAAATAAATGGGCTGTTTGCATAATGCACAGACATACCGGGACCTTCAGAGCTTGAGGCTCTCTTTGTAGCCACTCTCCACACTGGCTAATAGATGGTACCCTTGGGTATTTCCTTCAGTAACTTTACAACAAACTGGAATAAAATTGCACATTTTTGTTTTAGCAACACCACACTAAACTATCCATAAAAATAAACTATTATGTATCCGTCTAACTACCACAAATATTCTGTACATGTAAATTAGCATGATTGTCAAAAGTCCATAATGTAGGCAGTAATATAAATCAATATCAATCTTCTATGTTCCTAATAAATCTCCCCTACATACCATGGAAGACATGTATGATTGGATTTTTCACCCTTTTCTGGAGTAAAATGCGCCTAAGTGAGTCGGCTACGATGTCTAATGCGCCTAATGAATGTGTTTGGCACATTGCTCGTAAGACTCGACACTTTCTAATGCGCCTAACATGAGGGGGCGTTCTGAGGGCGTTCTGGGGGCAGTCACACCACACATTATTAGACACATATATGAATGTGGTTTGACAAAACTAGGCCCATTACTGCTCAGACAGGCAGACCTATCTCAATGTAGTCGTACTGAGCCTGAGGAGTCGAAGTGGAGCTAGATTTATTATTAGGGAAAAAAAATTTCAATATTTCTCACTTACACCAGTACAATAATAAAAAAGTAATTTATGATACTTGTCAAACTATATAAAATGAAATTATTTAAATTTAATAAAAAATGTTATCATAAGAAATTTGTAAAAAAATATATATAATATCCCAAAAATATAAAAATATCTCCTATAAAACGCATTTAAATTTAATAGAATCTAAAACTAGTTTTACATTAAATAACCCACTGATGATGTTGTTCAGAATTGACAATTTTTAATTTTTACTGCATTAAATTTTACATTTATTTTTGCTGCTCTCACCCTTTATTCTGCATACAGCAAGAGCCAGCATGGCACAGGTATTGCTGGGACCTGTGGTTCACCAAGCAAGATTAGTACCATAGTTTCTATTCACTGACATGCTATTCTTATGCCTTTTCTTTTATTTCCAGCATATCTATAGCCTTTATACATGTTTGGTGCATTACTAATGCGCCTAAGTTTCGTAATGCGCCAAACACACAGACGAGGTGTGTCAAACTTTAGACTATTTATAATCGCACAAAAACCACTTTCATACATTCAGGCGGATTATACACTGAAAACAAGACTCGACAATTTACTTCGAAGCGCCTTCCTTCATACATGTCTCCCCATGTGTCACTTGTAAAACTGACATTCACTTAGGTGGTAGAGATGGAGCAAAACTAAACTTGACAGATAATACACCATGATATCACAGTACAGAGTGTTATCTCAGCTTTTTCAATGTTTTCAACGGCTTTTGTTATGATCTAAGATGGTCAGATGGTCAAGTTAAACTCTGCTATATCCGTAGGTCCCTCTGTTGGCTCCTCCGGTACCTGGACCCTGAATGTGAATGTTAACACTGCACCACCAATCAGGGCCAATATAAGACATTTTGGTACTGTAGGCAAGTAGGGATAGTGATACACCCCCACTTTAAAAAAAAAATGAAATGTTTGGACTTAACCTGATACATGCTGTCTTTGTCCTCCCTTGCTGCTTGGAATGGGCAAAAAAAAACAAACCACAAATGTGCTAACATAAGAGCTGCCGTAAATAAGGTCTATTAGGATGAATTTATATCAATTAATATATTGTATATACAAAAATACATATAAATAGTTATAAAGGCAGTTTTCTATGGATAATGGCTCTAATTAGTGGTCTTACAATTGCTACAAACTACTGCTATGCAAACAGCAAATAATATCACCATTTTGTTACTGCATAAGACCAATATTATCAATGATACCGCTATACAAAAACCAAATAATAGACACATAATTACCACATATCACCACCACAAAGTGACTGAATAATATCACAACACCATGACCACATATACCCACCACATAGTGATTGAATAATACCACAACACTATGACCACATATCCCCACCACATAGAGACTGAATAATACCACCACACCATGACCACATAGTGATTGAATAATATCACAACACTATGACCACATATCACCATCACATAGAGACTGAATAATGCCATCATCCTTTGTCTCAATATTAACCATTATAGTGCTACCACTACTACCAATATTCCTCCCTCTACAGTATCCATATAGTGGTAGGTAGCAGATGTAAACAAGCTCCATACACATATAAGTGATTACAGTGCAGTTACATCCAGGAACTCACAGGAGAGGTCTTCTCTGAATGCAGTTGTGTACTTTCACTTCTCTTTTCTATCTTGTCCAAACTGCCTTGACGACTTCTCCCGGCAATGACTTGTCTCTGCAGAAATGACCACAAAAACATCTTAAACTTCTTATGGGGTGATGGGTGGAAGTTATGGGTCATGAAATGTTAGGTGGAGGTAAGAAGGCTATGAGGTGATACTGTAGATGGAGGTAACAGGGTTATAGGGTTATGGGTGAAGGTGAGGGGTCATGGAATGATAGGTGGATGTGAGGGTGCTATGGGGTGATAGATGGAGATGAGGGTTCACAAGGTATTATTTTGGGAGGGCTGTATTTTGTGTCACCAGTAAGCTGAAGAACACAATGGTGGAAGGGATGAGCAGGAGATGAGGTACAGGCCATAGCTTACAGGTACAATCTTCTTAGAGAAGACAGAGGACCAACTTCCTCGAAGATTGTGCTTCAGCTGTGGCCTGTACACCCAGGATCATATTGTGTGAATGCACACCCAGAAGAGCCACAACCATGACCTTTAGGGAGTGCAGGGAGTGGAATTTAGTGTTAACATGTTTTTTTAGTGTTTCTGTGTTTCTACAGCTTCCCTCCTATGGACTATGTTGGATATCTTTAAATATGTCGGAACAGCATTGGATCTATTTCTTTGATAAAATGGTCAATGAGTGCTGGTGTTGGGGAGTGTTTATTTAAATAAAGAGGTTTTTTTTCAGTTTTGTTGGTTTTTTTACATTTTTTTTTCCAGTGTTGGTAATAGAAGTGTCTGACAGATGCTTGTCCATTGCTATCACTGGGGGTTGGTGTCAGCCAGCGTTGTTTCTTGTAATCCAAGGCTAACACTAACTATCTCCCACTATTACCCCAGTAGCAAACACACCAAGGATACTTGGAAGAGCTGGGTTTCTGTCAGAAGAGGACCCTCTAATGCGGTGATCTGCTTCTGGGGTGACTGCAGGCTGGTATTTTCAGGGTGTGAAGGACCCACATCCATGAAACTTTCCATCCTGATAGTATCAGCCTGCAGCTGCTGGTTTTACATTGGCTTATTATGAAAAACAGTGGGGATACCATGTTATTTTCTTTTTATTATCTGCTTTTTCATAACCAGCTAAGGAAAACAAAAAGCAGCTCCATGGATATGAGTCCTTCCCAGCCTAAAAATACCAGTATGCAGCCACCTCTGAAGTGGACCTTCACATTAGAGGGGACCGCTGTAACGGTTTTCCTGCTCTTCCCAGTACCCCTGGAGTGTTGGATACTAGGGTAATAGTGAGGGGGGTTCTATGTAAGCTTTTGGTGCAAAGAAATACCGCTGATTGACACCAAGCCCTAGTGATAGCAAAAGAAGGTGGCTGTCAGATGCCTCCATTACTTACACGAGAAACAAATGTTAAAGGGGATGTGTCATCAAAAAATAAGTCATTGTTTAAGTTCCGTTTTTATGTTAAACACATTTTTTAGGAATTTTTGGTTGTTTTTTTTTTTTATTTTTCATATTACTTTCAATATTTTTTAATAATTCTTAAGTCTTGCAGTTTTCACTTTGGCCACTATGCCTTGTTCGCACTGCTTTAACAGCAGTCAGAGAGATACTTTACAGTAGCTTCATGCACATAGGAGACTTAAGACTGACTCAGTCCCATTCACTTCTATAGGAGAGTTTTCTAGTCATGCTCTGTGACCTGGGAAGAAGACAGTGTGCAGGGAGGTGAAAGGGTGAACTGTGACTATTTCCTCTTGTGACTGATGGATCCTTTGTTATCTATTCACACTGGTGTCTCCTTTCAGTTTGACCCTCTTTGTGCTGATAATGAGCAGAATCTTTCTTCTTTTTTTTTTTTTTAACTGTAATTTTTATTAAAGGATTTTAAAGATAAATGACATGGACAGTATGACATACAAGATGGTGTTAACAATCGAATAGCAGAATCTTTCTTTACAGAAAAGGCATGTCAGACTGTTATTAGGGCTAGTGGCCAAAGTGAAAACTGCAGGACTTAAGAATTATTAAAAAATATTGAAAGTGAAGTGGAAAAAGAAAAAAAATATATAACCAAAAATTCTTAAAAAATGTGTTTAACATAAAAATATGAGTTAAACAATAAGTCAATTTGATGACACATTCCCTTTAAAAAAATAAATCACAGACAGAACTGAAAAAAAAATAAACACCCGACACCAACCCACATTGACCATTTTATTAAAGAAACAAATCAGTCATGTAAAAAAAATACAGAAACACTACACAAGTACACTACTCACAAAAATGTAGGGATATTTGGCTTTGGTTGAAATTTCAGGAAGAACATAACATTTCTTGAACTAAATGAGACCAACTCTTAACATTACAATGCAGGTGTCCAACTGTTCAGTGTTTCAGTACTTTTTGCACAACTTGCTGATCTCTAACATGGAGCTTAATGGCAAAATTCACAACAGATGTTTGATTCCTGAATCTCCCAATAAATTTAGGGGATCAATTTAAATTGGGATGTAAACAGTCCTCCTCACAATGCTGTTCACATTTTGACATCATGAGAACTAGACAACACTTTACAATTGATCAACAGTACCTCGCCATTGCAAGGCTTCAAGCAGGATGCTCCGAGATGGAAGTGGCCACTGAGCTTAGAGTGTCACAGAGTGTCATCAGCAGGTTGTATTAGAGATACAGAGAGACTGGAAGAGTCACAGAAAGGCAAAGAAGTGGACGTCCTTTGGCTTTATCACACACTGATGACTGCTTCATTGTAAACAATGCACTGTGGAACCAGATGATGAAGGCCACACAGCTCCAGGCACACTTAAAGGGGTTTTGCCAGGACGTGCCTTATCTGCTAAGAAGCAAATGTAAACAAGCCACGCTAGCTGAGAGAGAGAGACAGACTGCCAGAGCTGCATAATGGATCGTGTGAAATGTTCACTCAAATAATCAAACTACAACTAGTGGAATCTGTATACAAAAACAACACCTTTTCTCCACAGCAGCTTGAAGCTTCTTCAGCCTCTGGAATGGCTTCATTTTTCCCTGTCATCAAAATAAAGCAGGATCTACTCAGATAATCACAATACAACTAGGGGAAATTCTGTATACAAAAGAAAACATATTTCTACCCGGTGCCTTCAGCTCCCTCTCATCAGATAAGAAGTGTTTTTTGGGGCGAAAAGCCCGGCCAGCACTCTTGTCAGGTCGTATTAATAGAAGTTTTAAGTAACAAGAAGGGTAAGGCAGCCTGTAGCTCTCTCAGGCTGCAATATTTTTAATCACATATATTTAGAAAAGGGATTAAATACCCATTTTGGAGGATCCCACGTCAACATTACATCGTGGCAAAACCCGAAGGGAGAGGCAACCAGGTGTCATGTCAGACCATTTGTATCATTATCCTGACCATAACCTTAACCACAATCCTAACCTTAAAGGAAACTTGTCGGTTCATTTATGCTGCCCTATGTGAGAGACAAATGTGATATAGCGAGAAGCTGATCTCTGTAATATATAGGGTCAGACTCGGACTGGGCCGCCGGGGGACCACTGAATCCCCCGGTGGGCCCCCCCGAGCCGCTGTGGGCCCCGGAGGCAGTGCCGTCGCTCCCCGGGGCCCGTCCGCGCATCCAGTCACTGGATGCTCGGTACCTGTGTCCCGAGCGCCCAGAGAACCGCCCGGTACCCGGGGGGACTAATTCCCCGACTCCCGGGCTGCACGGTGTTAGCGGAGCACAGCGCCATTTAAGCGCTGCGCCCGCTGATCTCCCGGGCAGGCTGAAGGCGTTGGGAACTTCAGCCTGCCGGGCACCGGCCCCTACTTCTGACGTAGGTGGCGCGGTGATGTCACTTCACTGCGCCGCCTATGCAGGACCGCAGTAGAGGCCGGCGGAAGCATGGAGCAGCCGGAACAGGAGCGGGAGCGTCCAGAGCGGGAGCCAGGTAAGTGGCTGTTTTTTCATAGTTTCATAGTTTCATAGTTTGTAAGGCCGAAAAAAGACAAGACGTCCATCCAGTTCACCTGTTGTGCTAAGGTGTTGATCCAAGGGAAGGCAAAAAAACCCCAATGAGGTATAAGCCATTGTCCTCATTTTAGGGAAAAATTCCTCCCCCGACTCCAATCTGGCAATCAGAAAAATCCCTGGATCAATGACCCCTCTCCTGAATCCTAGTCACTGTAACTTGTTTATTATTACGCCCAGAAATGCATCTAAACCCATTTTTGAACGCCGTTATTGAATTCACCAGACAAGTCCCTCTGGCAGAGAATTCCATAGTCTCATTTGCTCTTACAGTAAAGAATCCCTTTCTATGTTTATGTAGAAACTTTCGTTCCTAAAGACATAGAGGAGCCCCCTTGTCTATATACAGCCCTGGGTATAAATAAATCTTGGGAGAGATCTCTATATTGACCTTTGATGTATTTAAACAAAATTTATTATGTCCCCCCGAAGCCGTCTTTTCTCTAAACTAAATAACCCTAATCTTGCAAAATCTTTCTGGGTACTGTAGCCCCCCCCAGTCCTTTTATTATTTTTGTTGCCCACCTTTGTACTTTTCAAACTCTACAAATGTCTTTCCTGTGCACTGGTGCCCAAAACTGACACAATATTCCATGTGTGGTCTAACCAGTGACTTGTATAATGGGAGAATAATTTTCTCAACATTGGGCCTCTATGCCCCTTTAATGCACCCCATGATCCTATTAGCCTGGCAGCTGTTTGCCTGACATTGGCTGCTACAGTTAAGTTTTACTGTCCACTAGGATTCCCAAGTCCTTCTCCATGTCACTTTTACCCAGTGTTTTTCCATTTAAACATGTAATCTGTAATTGGATTTTTCCCCCATAGTGAAATAACCATTGCATTTATCTATATTAAATCTCATCTCCATTTCCTGCCCAGGCCTCCAACTTATTCAGATCCCTTTGTAATAACACATTACCTCTATTGTGTTGATTACGTTACAGAGCTTAAGTATCGTCTGCAAAGATCGATATTCTAAACTTGTAATCCCTGTGTAAAATCATTAATGAAATGTTAAAGAGGATGGGCCCAATAACTGACCCTTGAGGTACTTCCACTATTAACAGGGATCCAGTCTGAGTAAGTACCTTAATTACTACCCTTTGTTTTCTAACATGACCTTAGCTAACCCAATTGTCAACGTTTTCCCCATTCCAAGAAATTCTCATTATTATTTCCCAAACCTTTATTGGCACTGTAATCAAATGCTTTACAAAACTCAAGATATATAACATCCAGTGCCTCACCCCGATCCAGCCCAAGCACTACTTCCAAGAACTGATGAGATTAGTTCGACAGGAAGGATCCTTCATAAACCCATGCTGGAACGGCGTTATAAAATTTTTTGTCATTGGAATACTCCAGAAAGCCACTCTGAGAAAACCGCAAACATTTTACTACCTAACAGAGGTTAAGCTTACCGGGCCTAAGTTTCTGGATCACTTTTTGACCCTTTTGAATTTTTGCACCACATTTGCTAGGCCAAATCCTTTTGGACATACCCGTTATTATACAGACCATAAATATTAAGAAAAAAGGGCCATCTATGAAACACACTTAAACCTCTTAGGAACAGGGTGGTAGCCATCGGACCTGGGGAATTGTCTATTTAATCTTCCTAAGACGGAGCTGCACTTCTTTTTCCTGGTTAGACAAAAACTTTTAATTTGGGAGTTTTACCTCATCCCCTGTTCAACAGGAACTCATCCTCCCAGTAAATAAGTGAGAGAAATTGGGTTTTAAATAGTTTGCTTTTTTCCTAAATCGCCCTTACATCTCCCCTCAGTATTTTTTAAAGGGCCAACTTTTTCTTTTTAATATTTTTACTATTTATATAGTTAAAAAATTTTTTTGGGGTTAGTTTTACTTTCTATTTGCAAACGTCTTCTGTCTCCAGCTTGCTGCCTTATCTTATTTTACACACTTATTTTCTTCCCTATCTTCTTACGTCTCTTTACTGCCCCGTTTTAGTAGCTGAAACGCTTTCTTTTTTTTTTTATTGCCTCCTGTACATCTCTGTTGATCCACATTGGGTTTTTCCTGTTTCTAATTATTTTTTTACCATATGGTATGTACCTCTCACAGTGGGCGCCTAAGATGTTTTTAAAAATATCCCATTTAGTATTAGTTCTGCCATATTTAAACACCTTGTCCCAGTCAATACATTTTAGTGCCTCTCTAAGCAGGGTAAAATTAGCCTTCCTCAAATTCAGTGTTTTTGTGGCTCCATGACAAGGAGCTCTATTAAGAGATAAATGGAAGTTTATTTTTATTATGGTCACTATTCCCTAGGTGCCTCTCAACCTGAACCTTTGTTACTCTGTCAGGTCTATTAGTCCCAAAATTAAGTCTAGAAGGGCCTTTCCTCTATCGGTTCCTGCACCAATTTGGAAAGGTAATTATCTTTAGTTATAGACAAAACCTGTTTCCTTTGTGAAGCTACAGGGTTTTAGATTTCCCAGTTATGTCTGGATAGTTAAAGTCGCCCCCAAAAAACAACCTCATTCTGATTAGATGCTTCATCTATTTTGCTGAGGAACATATCTTCTATGGGTTCTGTTATATTTGGGGGCCCAAAAGCAGACCCCTATTAGAATTATATTACTGTACTTCCCCCATGTATATTTACCCATAGTGATTCCAACCTGTTCACTACCTGTACCTATATCTTCCCGCAGTGTTGGCTTCAGACAGGGTTTTTCATAGAGACAGACAACCTCCCCCCTTCCCGGGGTTTACAGTCACTTCTAAAAAGACTGTAACCTGCAAGTTAACCGCCCAGTCGTAGCTCTCGTCCAGCCATGTCTCAGTTATCCCCAATATGGCATATTTTTCTTCTTCAATTTTAATACTTCTAGTTCATTTTTTTTGTTGGTCAGACTCCTGCATTGGTCAGCATGCAATTTAGAGATTTCCAAGTTTTTTTTCCTTTTCCCTGATCTTTTTATCTATTTTCCCCCACACCCCCTCCCTCCACCCCACCCTCAAATTTTATTAGTAAATTTCCTGCTCTCTATCTTCAATATCTTGCACGCTATATTTGTAGTTTTCCCTCCCCCCCAGTCCCTAGTTTAAATATTCCTCCGCTTTCCTGGCCATTTTGTCCCCCCAAAACAGCTGCACCCTCCCCATTTAGGTGCAGCCCGTCTCTAGCATAGAGCCTGTAGCCAAGACAGAAGTCAGCCCAGTTCTCCAAAAACCCAAATCCCTCTTTCCAACACCAATTTTTGAGCCACTTATTCACCTCTCTAATCTCCCGCTGCCTCTCTGGTGTGGCCTGTGGAATAGGTAATATTTCTGAAAATATTATCCTGGAGGTCCTTGCCCTGAGCTTTTTGCCTAAAGGACACTCCACCTACCTCTAACGTTGTCATTGGTGCCAATGTGGACCATGACAGCTGGATTCTCACCAGCCCCACCCCGCAATCTGTCAGCCCGATCCGTATATGTCGAAAACCCCGGGGCCCCCGGTAAACAACCCCACTGTTCGACCATCCCGGTATTTGTGGCAGATTGCCTGTCTGTTCCCCTAATAATGGAGTCCCCAACTACTAGCACCTGTCTAGCCTGACCTGCCCCTCCATTCCCAATCTTAAATGGAGCAGACAGGGGTAGTGTCTTGCTGCAGCAATGCTAAATTTTTGAGCTGACATCCCTCTCATCCGCCAATCATTTCAAATGTGTTTGGGGTGTAGCAGATCAGACTAGCCTCCCGACAACTCTTTCCCCCTACCCTTCTTTCTAACTGTTACCCAGCTAGCTGCCTCATGTTCCTGCACCTCCATGCTACCACCCTCCCAGTATCTACACCCGCGAGTGATTGCTCAGTGAGCATAAACTCGCTTCCAAGTTGGGAATGGATCTCAGTGTCCGCCACTTGCTCATTAGATCCGGATACGGGGTTCTAAATGTGGGAGTGTGCACACATCTTGCACAGCAGTATGGGCCCCCCCGAACTGTTCTCAAGGGTGGCAAACATTGCACAGGTTGTGCACTGGACAGCATTGTCAAACATGGAACTCGTGGGGATGTTACCAAATAAAAAAAAAAATAACAAAAAAGAAGAAATACAGATATAAATATGAAAAATCTGTATAATACTGCCCTTTCTAAAAGCCCCAAATCTAAAGTCCCCCAATATTTAAATCCACCCCTTTAAACAAAAAAACACTTTAAAAAAAAACAACACACTCGCCCGCTCAGAAACCCTAAAACCCCTTATCTTTTAACCCTTTAATCCAGCGCACAACTCCCTCTTAGAAGGCAACTCCCTCTTTTTTTTTTTTTTAAAACCTACAGGGGTCCCCGGGTAAAAGGGGGGACCCACTATAAGAGGGGGGCCCTGGCTACAAGGGGGGGGCCCTACAACAGAGGGGGGGCCCCGGGAAAAAAGGGGGGTCCTACTACAGAGGGGGGCCTGAACAAGGGGGACCCTGCTACAGGGGGGCCCTGGTACAAGGGGGGGGGGGCCCTGACTACAAGGGTCCCTGGAAAAAGGGTTTCCCTGGCTACCAAAAGGGGGCCCCGACTACAAGGTGGTCCCTGGCTACAAGGGGGTCCTGACTACAGGGGGGCCCTGGCTACAAGGGGGGCCATGGCTACAGGGGGGCCCTGGCTACAAGGTGGTCCCTGGCTACAAGGGGGGGCCCTGACTACAGGGGGTCCCTGGCTACATGGGGGGTCCCTGACTACAGGGGGGCCCTGGCTACAACGGGGGTCCCTGGCTACAATGGGGGGCCCTGACTACAGGGGGTCCCTGGCTACAAGTGGGTTCCTGACTACAAGGGGGTCCCTGACTACAAGGGGTCCCTGGCTACAAGGGGGTCCCTGACTACAAGGGGTTCCATACCTACAAGGAGTCCCTGGCTACAAAGGGGGGCCCTGACTACAGGGGGTCCCTGGCTACAAAGAGGGTCCCTGACTACAAGGGGGGTCCCTGACTACAGGGGGTCCCTGACTACAGGGAGTCCCTGGCTACAAGTGGGTCCCTGACTACAAGGGGTCCCTGACTACAAGGGGGTCCCTGACTACAGGGGGTCCCTGGCTACAAGTGGGTCCCTGACTACAAGGGGGTCCCTGACTACAAGGGGTCCCTGGCTACAAAGGGGGGCCCTGACTACAGCAAATAGTTGCCATGAAACCTTTGCTTACTCAAACATTTGTACAGGGATTACTTAAACATCTTAAAGCCAGGTTAACCATTCAGATTCCCAATTGGAAGTCACTGAGTATGGGAGATATTCTCAGTAATCTCTATGCCCATGAAGTTAATTTAGAACAAGAAAACTCAAGAAAGAGGAGAAATTGATGCAGTTAAAAATTAATGAAAAGGAAGATAGATTGAAAGAGGAGGGAGATATATAAATCCCAGAGGTAGGGTAAGATTTAACACTTCTTTTGCCACCAAGGCACATCCTACTTCTATTCCTTACAGGTCTCCAGAGGACTCGCGGTGCTTCAATTGTTCAGAAGTTGGGCATTTTGCCAGAGACTGCCAGCGCGCTAAGAAGGAACGCCAAACCAGACCCAGAGAGGACTTCTGACTAGATTTGGAAGCTGAAGAACCCCGAGGCCCATTGGTATTTGACGCATTTTTACTTTCACACCATAACTCTGCTTTTTCACAGGAGCCTATAGTCACTTGTGAGATGGATGGAACGCAAGTCCCTTTCCTGATCGACACAGGCGCTGGATTGTCTCTAATTAACAATGATTTTCTTCCAGCTTCCCGTAGAAGTGTATCGGCAGTTGGTGTAAGTGGTAAATCTAAACAATATCCAATATCACAAAGCACTTCAGTCACAATAGGCCCCATCACTACAGAACATTCTTTCATCATGTCCGCAGACGCTCCACTCAGCTTACTGGGAAGAGACCTTCTCTGTAAGCTTGGGTGTACAATTTTTTGTACACCTGACGGTATCCACATGCAAGTTCCCATTGAGAATACAGAGGACGCTGTGTACCTGCTGTATGCTGGATTGGTTAATGACCAGCCAGCAAAGGAAGAGGCCATATCAGATCCAGAAGTCCTGTCCATGCTGCAGAACATTCCTGAGTATCTGTGGAATACTGATTCTACAGAAGTAGGGCAGATAGCAAACATTCCACCTGTGCACATTGAGTTACAACCCAACTGTAGGTTGCCACACAGATCTCAGTACCCATTAAAGCCAGAAGCTGAAATGGGAATAGCGCCAACAATTGAATCCCTGTTAAAGCAAGGAGTTATTACAAGGACCAACAGTCCATGTAACAGTCCCATACACCCAATCAAAAAGAGTGGAGGGAGAAACACATGGAGACTCGTGCAAGATCTAAGGGTCATCCATGAGCTGGTTGTACCTTTGCATGCCGTTGTTCCGTCTCCGGTAACAATTCTAATGCAGGTACCAAATGACAGTACACATTTCTCAGTCATTGATTTATGTTCGGCATTTTTCTCCATCCCAATACACCCAGACTCACAATACTTGTTTGCATTCACCTACAGAGGTCACCAGTTCACTTGGTGTCGTTTACCTCAAGGGTTCTTAAATTCGCCCACCATTTTCAGTCAGGCACTCCACCAAAATTTGGGGGGGCTGACCCTACCATGTCAATCCACCCTAATTCAGTACATGGATGATCTCTTACTCTGCTCAACCAGCAAGAGAAACAGCCTAGTGGACACACAAGCTCTGCTTGAATTTCTTGCAGACAACGGACACAAAGTTTCCAAACAGAAAGTGCAACTTTGTAGGGAAAAAGTGACTTACATTGGACACTGCCTTACACCAGGCCACAGACACTTACTACCAGACAGAGTAGCGGCTATACAAAAATTGGACATTCCCCTAAATAAAAAGCGACTGAGACAGTTTTTGGGAATGGTAGGATACTGTAGACAATGGATACCATGCTATTCCTTGTATGCCGCCCCACTTTATGACCTAACCAAAGACTCTGTGGCTGAACCTTTTACACACACTGACGAGACCAGGATGGCTTTTGAGGAGCTCAAAAAAGCTCTCCTCTCGGCGCCTGCTCTAGGCTTACCTGACTACTCAAAACCCTTCCATTTGTACTGCCATGAGGTCCAAGGACATGCACAGGCCGTGTTGACGCAGATTCATAATGAGGCCAACAGACCAGTAGCTTACTATAGTGGTCAGTTAGATCCAGTTGCAAAAGGAATGCATGCATGCCTTAGGGCCGTAGCGGCTGCTGCATTTGCTGTAGAGAAAACTGCCGAATTGGTATTGATGCACATTTTGAATGTCTGGGTTCCCCATTCTGTGTATGCACTCCTGAATTGTCAGCGTACTAAACAGGTCACTCAGGCTAGACTAACAAGATGGGAGCTCGCGCTCCTTCAGCCTAGTCACATCCGCCTACACCGGTGCTCTAAATTGAACCCTGCTACATTGTTGCCACATGGGGTTCAGAGAGAGGAGGGTAGTGAGGTAGAGAGCCCCGGTGCAGAAGACAGTTTTGAGGGGAACGGAGAACATGATTGTTTTGCGCAGACCCAAACTATAACTCTGCCGTGCCCAGACTACTTACAATGCACAACCCCATAGCTAAACCTACAGGATTACAAGACTGTTGGGTTTGCACACATTCACCCGTATCCTCCCAATCTATGCCTTTTATTGCCACCCCTGTCCCTATTGAAGAGCTCATTTTAGAGGAAAATGACACTTACACATTTCCAGATAACTCTAGTCTTTCCAGGTTTAATAAACCCCAAAAAATTGACCTTAAAAATTGAAGCGGGGTCTTAAACCTCCATGGGGGGTTGCGAACGAGATCCCTCAATGAAAAACCCAAAAAAACTTTTAAAATCCATATGGGGGGGGGGTTTTCACACCCCCCAATAAAACGGGGGTAAACACTACAAAAAACGGGTTTAGGGTTTTTTCCCCATAATTTGGACATTTTAAGGGGATATTTTTTTTCGCCCAAAAACCTTTCCTTTAGGAGTAGGCACACTTGCAATGTTTCAGTATTTACAGGCCCCACTTATAAACTCAGGGATAACCCCTCAAAGCACATTAGTAAATTAAAAAACCGGAATAAGTTTTGATTTAATCCCATACTAAAAACCCAATTAAAAGGGCCCCTTCCCCCAAAATTATACGGGGGTCCACCCCCCAGAGTACAACCCCTTTTTTTTAGGGAAACCCATCAAAAGATAAAACAAAAAAAAAAAATCACAAATTTGGGAGGTAACACAATTCTCCCCCAGAAAAACATGTATTATGAAAGGGGAACATTTGAAATACTTTTTTTCCCCCCCATATAGTGGATTTGGGCACATGTACAAATTGCAAGATTGACAATGGCTACATGGTCTCTCCTAAGAGGAAATCACATCAAATAAAATTTACCAAGACTTCAATCACAAAAAAAACGGGGGACCACAACCCTTTTGATCAAGTTCAATCCAGTGCTTTATGCTTCAGCCTTAGTCTCATTCCCATTTGCAGGAATAATCATGGGTATACACAATGCACATAACATCGAACAGCTAGGAACACTTTTTGACAACATCACTGATGAGATTTTTGATGCCATTCAGATACTTAACAACCAAACTAATTTCCACGCAAAGGTGTTAAATCAACACATCCTGGTGTTAGATTTTCTTACCGCGAGTCGCGGCGGCGCTTGTGCTATCATTGGCCACACCTGCTGTAATTACATAGACACCAATTTTTTCACTCAGAGTAGACTTACACGGCCACAAGATACTTGAGCTAAAGAACAAGTTCCGAGCAGAACATGATATAGGCCCAGTAGGAAGATGGTTTTCTTGGCTGAATCCAGCCAATTGGTTCAGTGGCATCGGTGGGTGGTTCAGCGGACTAGCAAACATCTGCACCCACATTTTTTATAGTTTGTGTTGTCATCTGGATCTTGATCAAAGGTATTGGGATACCTCGTAAGGAAATTTTCAAAGGGACCAAACGGTCCAAAAGGGTCAAAATATTATAAAATATTAATACAAAACTGTTGCTGAGGACAACAAGAGACACCCCTTTTGAATGAATCTCAGGGGTACTACATATTGAAATTAAAATGAATATTATGTAATTATCAAGAGCGAGGAAATGTTGTGGAAATTGTAACTGCTATATAAGTTGATAATTAAGGCATCCATTTTAGATTGTCAGCCATTTAATTAAAGGGGTTTTGCCACAATGTAATGTTGACGTGGGATCCTCCAAAATGGGTTTTTAATCACTTTTCTAAATATATGTGATTACAAAAATTGCAGTCTGAGAGAGCTACAGCCTTCCTTACATGCCCTTGGTTACTTAAAAGCGTCTGTTAGATACGGCCTACAAGAGTGGAGGGGCCTTGCGCAGAGAGAGCTTCTTATCTGATGAGACTGAGCTGCAGAAGTTTTTTAAGGCACCAGGTAGCAATATGTTTTCTTTTGTATACAGATTAAACTAGTTGAAAGAGTGATTAGATCCCTGCTTTATCTGATGACAGAGAACATAAGAAGCTTTCAAGCTGCTGTGTAGAAAAACTGTTGTCTTTTGTATACAGAACCACAAGTTATAAATTTTTTTTATTTCAGTGAACATGTCACAGGATCCCGTATGCACAGTTCTGTGCTCTGGCTGTGTGCGTCTCTCTCTCTTTCAGCTCCGTGATTTGTTTACATAACATCTTAGCAGATAAGGCTTCTCCTGACAGTGCAGTGTATGAGCCTGTGTCTGCTGTATTTAGAATCCACTGCTGTACTGTTTATTATTTCACTTAAGTTTTGAGACGCTCCCTTTGGATTTCCTCACTCCTCACTGGCCCCCACCCTCTCTCCCCTGCAGCTTCATGACTCAGCGTGATTTATTGACATTCTGCCTGGGCTAAGCTGAGAGGTAAGAATCTTTGTCTTTTTAAGGCATCCATTTTAGATTGTCAGCCATTTTTAGCTAGCTATGATAAAATTCACTAAATTCATTAATTCTGAATAAGCTGACTCTTCAGTATAAAAACATGTTTTTAGATCACCTAAATTTACTCTAGAAGGCATACTGTTTGTATAACCACAGATTTTAGTGTCAGAGTGACCTAAATCATCCCAGATTCAGGGAATGTATCTAGGTGAAATGTTATTTCAAATTAATCATTATAACATGACATGAGTCGTCAGCATTGTATAACATATTGTAATGAACCTAATTAATAGTAATGCAAGGCACACCTTTGAATCCTTATTGGTCGGTTCATAATGACGCTGTATCACTAATTGGATTTTGATATAACCACCTGTTTTAATGAACACGCCTAAACCCTTTAAAAGGCACTGTAATTGAATAAAAAATTCATTCTGATCAAACCTTGATTTGAATCCAACGCGTTGTCATTCGATCGTGGAAGACTGAGCAGGCCCAAGGCCTTATCACCTGGTAATATAATCGAGAGGGGAGCAGCCCATAGTTGTAGCATTATCTCCAGGGGGTTAGTCCTTTCCCCACCCTCCAACCCCTTAGGATACAAGGCCTCTAAGCTATGGCCTGTACCCGCTCTCCCTCTCCTACAGAGGTTGGAATGGGTAAAGAGATGCTGGAAAAATTAGGATTCTAAGATATTTGTGTGTAATTTCTGCAGGGATGAGTTGTGGCCGAGACAATCAACATGGCGGTGTGGAATGGATGCAGAGGAAAAGGGAATAAAAACAACAAATGAGAGAAGAGAACGACTCCTCAGTCAAGACGTCTCTGGTGAGTCCCTGATTTCAGGGGTTATTTTACTTCTATATTGGTTCAGTTCTGTAGTCACTGTAATGTGATGTGACCTGAGCTGGTGTCTGACCTCTATGTGGTCTCTATATGGTGGTGTTGTAGGTCATACCTGAGCTGGTGTCTGACCTCTATGTGGTCTCTATATGGCGGTGTTGTAGGTTATACCTGAGCTGGTGTCTGACCTCTATGTGGTCTCTATATGGTGGTGTTGTAGGTTATACCTGAGCTGGTGTCTGACCTCTATGTGGTCTCTATATGGCGGTGTTGTAGGTTATACCTGAGCTGGTGTCTGACCTCTATGTGGTCTCCATATGGCGGTGTTGTAGGTTATACCTGAGCTGGTGTCTGACCTCTATGTGGTCTCTATATGGTGGTGTTGTAGGTTATACCTGAGCTGGTGTCTGATCTCTATGTGGTCTCTATATGCTGGGCCGTCTTAACAGCACTATGGGCCCCTGGGCAGTGTGTTATACTGGGCCCCCCCCAAAAAAAAAAAAAAAAATACTCAAAGAAACAAATATAAACATTACCAGCTCCGGTCACCATTACATGACAGAGACCACAGCACTAATCGAATATAGAAGTAAAATAACCGCTGACACCAGGGACTCACCGGAGACGTCCTGTCTGATCAGTCGTTCTCTGAATCGCTCTTTTTCCCTTTTCCTCTCCTTCCGTCCAGACCACCATGACGCCTTGTCCCGGCCACAGCTCATCCCTGCAGAATGTAACACACAAACATCTTACAATCCTCACTTTATCAGCACTTCGCTTCCGATTCCCACCTCTGTTATGGGCGCCCCACATTTAGTAAGTAGGTAGTAATGCTGCCCACCATAAAGTAGGTCGGTATACAGGCCCACTGTAGGTAGATATGCTGCCCCTGTAGGTAGGTTTATAGCCCCCTGTAGATTTTAGGCCCCCTTTAATATCTCCCCCATAGATTGTAGGGCCCTCCTGTATTATCCCCTCATAGATATGGACAGTAATTAGGCAGGCAGGGCCAGTAATTAGGCAGGCAGGGCCAGTAATTAGCCAGGCAGGGCCAGTAATTAGGGCAGGCAGGACCGGTATATAGCTAGGCAGGGCAGTATATGGCCAGGCAGGGCAGTATATTGGGAGGCAGGGCAGTATATTGGGAGGCAGGGGGGTGTATATAGGGAGGCAGGGGGGTTTATATCGGGAGGCAGGGGGTGTATATAGGGAGGCAGGGGGGTGTATATAGGCAGGCAGGGGGGTGTATATTGGCAGGCAGGGCAGTATACAGGCAGGCAGGGCAGTATACGGGCAGGCAGGGCAGTATACAGCCAGGCAGGGCAGTATACAGGCAGGGCAGGGCAGTATACAGGCAGGCAGGGCAGTATATAGCCAGGCAGGGCAGTATATTGGTAGGCAGGGGGGTGTATATAGGGAGGCAGGGCAGTATATAGGGAGACAGGGCAGTATATAGGGAGGCAGGGCAGTATATAGGGAGGCAGGGCAGAATATTGGTAGGCAGGGCAGTATATTGGTAGGCAGGGCAGTATATAGCCAGGCAGTGCAGTATATTGGTAGGCAGGGCAGTATATAGCCAGGCAGGGCAGTATATAGCCAGGCAGGGCAGTATATAGGTAGGCAGGACAGTATATGGACAGGCAGGGCAGTATACAGGCAGGCAGGGCAGTATACGGGCAAGCATGGCAGTATACGGGCAGGCAGGGCAGTATATGGGCAGTATATAGCCAGCAGGCAGGGGAGTATATAGCCAGCAGGCAGGGCAGTATATAGCCAGCAGGCAGGGCAGTATATAGCCAGCAGGCAGGGGAGTATATAGCCAGCAGGCAGGGCAGTATATTGGTAGGCAGGAGCAGTAGTTTAAAAATAAATAAATAAATAAAATCTTACTCACCTGATTTCCTTCCTCTTCTCCACGTCCGTCCGGAGCCGGTGGCCGCTCACAGTAAAGTGCGGGGCCGCGGAGCAGGCGCGCGATGACGCCATCACATCGCGCGCCTGCCCCCGCGGCCTCCTGGAAGCTGAACAGACAAGATCAGAAGATCCCAGCTCTGTTCAGCCTCGGCCGCTGCTTGCACCGCGCGGTGCAGGCGGCGGCCGTGATGGGGGGACGACCACAGAGCGGCGCCGGTACACGGGGCCCGCCAGGGGGAAACCACAGCCTCCCCCGGCGACGCTCCGAGCCGCCGCTGCGGCCCGAATCCCGGCTGCCCCCGGGCAGAGCCTGGCTGTCGCTCCACTGGCCTGGGTAGGCGGCTGCCCGGGAGGGCCCCCTGAGATCGTGGGGCCCCCGGGCAGTGGCCTACCTGGCCCAATGGAAGAGACGGCCCTGTCTATATGGCGGTGTAGGTTATACCTGAGCTGGTGTCTGACCTCTATGTGGTCTCTATATGGGGGTGTTGTAGGTTATACCTGAGCTTGTGTTTGACCTCTATGTGGTCTCTATATGGCAGTGTTGTAGGTTATACCTGAGCTGGTGTCTGACCTCTATGTGGTCTCTATATGGTGGTGTTGTAGGTTATACCTGAGCTGGTGTCTGACCTCTATGTGGTCTCTATATGGCGGTGTTGTAGGTTATACCTGAGCTGGTGTCTGATCTCTATGTGGTCTCTATATGGCGGTGTTGTAGGTTATATCGGCGCCGGTATAATGCCAGCGTACATGTGTCCCTGATTGACCCTGTGTAGGAGTTAGACTTTTATTTTCCCTGCTGGGGGTTTATTTTAGAAGGTGGTGAGGTGCGTGACCAATGGAAACGTGGAGGGGATATTGTATGTGGGTGGAGAGGGATATGGATGGAGCTATTTAGCCCTGTGTCTATGATATGTTAGACTGACAAATGTGTGACTCCCTTGGTTTTGTGTACTACACAATACAGTTCTGTTTTACACACTGTATTATGTGGTAAAATGGGCGCATTTATGTCCGAGAGGCCGGTAATATTTTCATGTACAGTAGGGTGGGCCCCCTCAAGATCAATTCCCCTGTGGGCCCCAGACCCCCCAGTCCGACACTGTATAGGGTTATATGATAGAGGAGAGAAGCTGAGCTCTGTGATATATAGGGTTATATGATAGAGGGAGAGAAGCTGAGCTCTGTGATATATAGGGTTATATGATAGAGAGAGAAGCTGAGCTCTGTGACGTAAAGGGTTATATGATAGAGAGACAAGCTGAGCTCTGTGATATATAGGGTTATATGATAGAGAGGAGGTGAGCTCTGTGATGTATAGGTTTATTTGATAGAGGAGAGAAGATGAGCTCTGTGATATATAGGGTTATATGATAGAGGAGAGGAGCTGAGCTCTGTGATATATAGGGTTATATGATAGAGAGGAGGTGAGCTCTGTGATGTATAGGTTTATATAATAGAGGAGAGAAGCTGAGCTCTGTTATTTATAGGGTTATATAGTTCACAAACTGTGTGGATGCTTATGCCCTTTAGAACTCAAAAAAGGGACACCAATATAGTGTCGCTCCAATTCTGATTGGCCGAGATAGCCAAGCCCCTGCTAGCTCAGCCAATCAGCTCTTTTCAGCATTTTTACTGTATTTTGAACTGTCCCGACTTTGATTCTGATTGGTCAAAACTTCTCCATAGGATATAATGGGTCTTTGTCACTCCTATTCTGACTGGCCGAGATAGCCAAAACCCCGCTAGCTCAACCAATCAGCTCTTTTCAGCATTTTTACTGTATTTTTAACTGTCCCGCCTTTGATTCTGATTGGTCAATATTTCTCCGTAGGTTTTAATGGTTCACTGTCGCTTCTTTTCTGATTGGCCGGTTTATGCCGACCAATGAGAAGAGCTTACAGAATTTTAATTACTGTATTTCCCGGCAATTTCCCAATATCCGAATTCTTGATATTGCGCCGTTCTAGATTTTTGTAAATTGATTTTCTTATATTATTTTTATTTTTGAGGTTGAGCTCTTTTCCGACAATGTTTTCCGCCTTTATAAAGGCGATTTTTTGGGAATTATACTCCTGCTGCACGGAGCGGAGCACCGAGATTTCTGTTGCGATCTTCTATATTCCTCGCATCTTCCGATCCTGCTTCACTTCGCCTCCGCCGGAGCATTTAGACCAAAATCAACCAGGTCTGCCTGTCGGAGCTGCCGAGCGCGGCATTGCGCCGCGCTTTGGCGAGCCGCCATCGTACATGCCTCGGAGTTTTCGAGCACGCGGCGTTCCGCCCCGGAATGGCTACACCGCGCCCATTGCCCGCCCCTTCATGCGGGGCGCAGCTGAAAGTGGCGAACACTGCGCCTAACACTGCATCCCTGCGTCCGACAGGGGGATTCGGTCCGGGAGGCGCAGTATACGCCAAAAAACAGGCGGAAAGCCCGTTCATACATGTCGCCCAGAGTGTCCATTTTATTTAAAAATAATTATGATTAAAAAGCAATACATTTTTAAAATACAAAAGCTCTCAACGCGTTTCGCACGCTGGCATCGCGTGATTCCTCAGCTTCTAAATCACAGAGCTCAGCTACTCTCCTATATCATACAACCCTATATATCACATAGCTCAGCTTCTCTCCTCTATCATATACCCCTATATATCACAGAGCTCAGCTTCTCTCCCTCTACCATGCAACCCTATATATCACAGAGCTCAGCTTCTCTACCTCTATCATATAACCCTATATATCACAGAGCTCAGCTCCTCTCCTCTGTCATATAACCCTATATATCACAGAGCTCAGCTTCTCTCCTCTATGATGTAACCCTATATATTACAGAGCTCAGGTTCTCTCCCTCTATCACATCCTGCTCTCAGATAGGCAGCGTAAAACACCTGACAGGTTACCCTTAACTTGGAGTTTTTTAACTGGTCTGCAGGGCTTAAATGGATGTTGTCACCTTAATTGTGTACCATTTTTGCTGTAGATGGTACCTTAGTGATCCATAGTTTATAACTTGTCTCCAGGAGATACGGCCAGTGTGGAGAGCTCCTCAGTCCTAGCCGCACATGCTTAGGCATCATCTCCGCTCAAACAGCCCTTGTCATTCTCTTCCCTGCTTAGTAATCACACACACTCAATGCTGAGCTACTGTTCAACCCCAAGGTGCTGTCATTTTACTCCTGTCCTCAATACTTCTTAGTAATTAGTCAAACAGTGCAAATAGATAATAATAATTAAACAACTCAATCAGATATGTGCATTTGAGAAAAAAATCTACGCCTTGTAGAGATTTGAACCTTGGGCCCATATGCTGAAAAGCAGAAGCACTAGTCAGTAAGCTACATTATAGCTAATCACAGCTCTTGACATAAACAGACCTTTGCTTTACTAGAGTTAGCACATTGAGGGCAAAGGTATGGTGATGCCAGTGTGCTGGGTCACATGATCTGCAGTTCAACTAAATCATGAATACCCCCTTCTGAATACACTGAAAGCTAAAGCCGGACAAACTAGTCATGAAATGCATTCATAGTAAAATAGTCATTCAGTTGTTTTCCCCTGTTATTTTAAGTGATGATGACCACACTGAAGGCAAGTCTGGCATTAGTGAAGAGGACATCTTACCCTCGGATCACTCGTTCTGCCCTATGTCAGCTCTAAGCTTTACTGAGCTGTGCCAGTCTCTGCAACACTGACTTGACATAGCACACATTAAGATGATTCTGCTGAACAGGTGGTGGTGACCAACCATTACCCTTATCAAATACCTGTAGGTTCTCTTAGATGCTATCTTATTGTGCAGGAGAGGTTTAGTGTTGGATGTGTGATGCTCCTGCACTTAGTAGCTTCAAACAACATAACTTTTTAGGGGCAAATAAGGTTTTTGTTCACAGCTGAAGATCACAATTGTCTTTGCCACAACACCAGGCAGCAGTACAATTCTTCATCACACTCACTTCTCATGAGGGACGCACTCTCAGTCCACCTCACAGTGTCAAACAACCTCCTCAGTAGCCTCTCTGGATGTCTTCCTCTCTGGGAGTGTAGATGAGCCCAAGGGATTTCTTTTCAGACCTCTTTTTGCACTACCCGGGACTAACTATCTAGGCCTACTCTCCCGGAGGTCCTCTCTGTACTTCTGGGGGTCCTCACTTGTCCCTCTTTCTGCCTTTTGAACCAGAGTCCTATCCCGGCAACTGCTTACTCTCTGTCAGTGGGGACTCCAGCCAGCCTCCCCTTTTTCTTTTGCACACAACTATTTACATGTTGAGCCCCCCCGCTGGACCTGGACCAGAGGTCCACTGAACTCTTCTCTCTCACATCACTACAACTCTACTACTGCAGAGCTGACAGACTTATACTCTCAATGTGTGACTTGGCCCCTTCCCTCAGCCTTCTGATTGGCTGCCTAGCCCTGCTGAGCTCTCTCTCTAACAGCCTTAGCTCCTCCTGACTCCTAAGCTGTTAACCCCTTCTATCAATGACTCAGTATCTCTATACAGTACTACCCCGTGGCAATGCAGTGTCTGGTATCTACACAAACACAAAAATACATTTGTACCTCCTCACAATTCTACCAGGATATTCAGGATATTCCCTCCATTATATCAAATTATAAGATGGAGAATAAAGAAAAAAAACAAGCTGAAGCTTGTTTGCTAAGCTTTGTTTGTATTTGGTATAATAATGAAATAGACCACAGAGAAACTTCGGACGGAAATTGCTTTATGATCATACTAGTGATGTCTATAACTAGGAATACTCTCCTATAATCTTATCGCTATATTTTGTCCCTTCACAAGCTGAGCCGATACAATACTTACTCTGCTGGACTTTGGAGAATACATATACCCTGCACTGGCTGAAGTCAGAATGCAATCCCAGCTGTGTCTGACAATAGCCGCTGTTAGCAGTGATGGGATACAAACCTCCATAAATAATGCCCACATTCTGCCAACCGCATCAGCAGGGCATGAGCAGAACATCTGAATTTTTAATAGCCCTACATGTTTATAATTGCATTGCCCTGCTAGTAAAGTGAGTGATTCATATAATTATATTCTTGCATGCCATAATGACAGCAATCATTCCAAGACATGAGAAAATGAATTTGATGTTACCAGATACTATTTTTTCTCCAATTTGTGTTATTTTTGCAACTCAACTTTCTTTCCTTTGCAATAGATTTCTTGAATGTTCAGGTAATAACATTTTTCCCCTTATTGACTTGTTATCAAGTATGACATCCTAATACCATAAAATACCAGGGCTGCAAATGTCTGAGGAGATTCAAAGCATGGGAGCTGATCAGAGGCGTAACTTGAAGCTCCGGGGCCCTAGTGCAAAGAGGGAAATGGCCCCCATAGCTACCATGTGCCACTTACAATGCTAGCATCTCCTTATGTAGCAGGACGGCTTTTGGGCCCCTGTAGGCTGCAGGGCCTGGTAGTGACTGCTACTTCTACACCCCCTTTAGCAGAGGTGTCAAACTAATTTTCACCGTGGATCACTCAGCATTTTGGTTGCCCTAAAAGGGCCATGGGAGGGGGACTAGGTCCCTTGGTAGGGCTGTCAGAGATGTGCCACTGCCTGTGAGTTGCACACTACCTTTGTCTAAGCTCTTGGAAGCTGTATAAAAGAGCGTGGTGGGCTAGATTCGGCCCTCGAACCTTGAGATATCAGTGCCATCAAGGTAGTCTCAAGGTAGTATTAGGATACGGCTTAGGGTACGTTCACACGGCGTATTGGGGTGCGTACTGTACGTGCTGCAATACGCCGTGTGTTTTAGAAGTACACGTCGTTCAGCGGCCCCATTCACTTTCATTATCAGCGGCGCATAAGCGTACAATACGATCTATGAGAACTATGAATTACTGTAATTGTGGGGAACATGTCGGGCGTATTGAAATACAAAAACATGGCAAAATGCGCCCTGCAATTACGCCATGTGAACATACCTTTAACGAGCATCAGTCTGCAATTAGAATATCTGAAGGGTTAATGGAAGCAAAAAAGAAATTTGGAGAGAGCACACAATGTGTCAGACTTGGGGTAACTGGGGTGTCTTGAAAGAGGTTCGGACATGGGATGATAAGAGCCTGGAGACACACCTCATCCAGCTGGAAGCAACATGGATCTATGATATCAATACCTTCACTCTGGCAGGATTAAATGAGAACATGTCTCAAAGTGTTTCTGTAAGTAACAAACAAGGTTTTTAATTAGAATATATTTTATTTGTATATAACCGTTAGTTTCATGGTTTATTTAAGGAGAGAGCAAGGTCTGCCATGCGTGCTTGGGAAAGGGGGCGTCGTATCCCCCGAAACGTCGCACATGTGTGTGCGGCCAGCCGCCTGCCTGAACGCCGCTCTATCTAATAAACAACAATGCAATTACCGGAGATTAAGAGACTTTGAGCTTTGAAAACTCTGCAACCTGACGGATTATGCTTTAAACACAAGTACTTTACTGATTGATTTTATGTCAGGAAATATTGCACTGAATTAATAAACAAAGAATATTTATATCATATATTGGAAATCTGCAATTTTTGAATTAAGATACACTGGAGGAGCATTGAGGGGCTCCATGTTTGCATGTCATCTGGGTTTGCCGTATCAATGTCATATAAATTACCAGTGATTGAATATACACTGAGTCCATCAGACTTTACGGGTCCATTTATCATGGTCCTGCCACTGTTATCGGGACTCTTCTGGTTTGGCAGCATATCTGGACCGCCATTTAGTCCAGCAAAGTCCTCACATCAATCATGTACATGTCCGAAAGTCTCACTCTGATTGTCACATAACTCATGCTCGACAGTCCAAAAATAAGTGTCACACGAAACAGGAACAGTCTTTCCCGGTTCTTGGAGTATTTTGGGCATCTCTCGCAGACTGTCCATATCAGCCAGGAGTGGGGCTCCACAAACCTGGAACTCCAGGGCTTGGGGCTGTAATCTCTCCTAGATCCTCTTAGATAGGAGACATTCAGGCACACAGCTGCCTGCTCGATGGCACCTCCAGCAAAGCTCCTCCTGCTGGACCGCAGCGGCCACTCTGCCGCAGAGGCTGGATGCCTCTAACAAAGACTGGACCCCTGCCTCTAGGCGACTCGATCTCTCCAGAAGTGGACACATTCCTTGCAGGATGACACGGCCATGGGACATCCCCTCAAGCAGTAGTCAACCTGTAGACAACCACCATACCATTCAGGTTGGTTACACTTGGAAGCAGTCTGTCCCATCTTTTCCTCTGGACCTTCAGCCAGCAAGGCTGCTTGGATCGTCGTAAGTCCACCATTCCCAGACCACTGTCTCTGGTTAGCAATAACTTTTATTGCTTCCTGTTGTGCCTCCAACTGTGCTTGGAACTTCTCATTTTCTTTCTGCATGGTGATGGGAGTGTCATAGTTTGGGGCTGCAAGAGTGCTGCCAGCTGTGGGGAACTACAGTTTAAAGATGGAACCATGAAGGTCTACATGTACTGTGACATACTGAAGAAGGGCATTATCCTCTCTCTTCGGAGACTGGGTCACAGGGCAGTATTCCAGCATGATAACGACCCCAAAAACGACTCCAAGACAACCATTGCCTTGCTAAAGAAAATGAGGGTAAAGTTGCTAGACTGGCCAAGCATGTTTCCAGACCTAAACCCTATTGGGCATTCTAAACAGAAGTTGGAGGAACGCTAGGTCTCCAACAATCATCAACTCCATGATGTCATCATGGAGGAGAGGAAGAGGATTCCAGTGGCTTAGACCTGTGAAGCTCTAGTGAACTTCATGACCATGAGAGTTAAGGCAGTGCTGGAAAATAATGGTGACCACACAAAATATTCAAATAGTCTCCAAAAAAATGGGAATCTCGCAAGAGAACAGAGAGTGACTTTGGATCACTATATTTACTATTTTGCCATAGGCAAACTTAAACTCTATCAGTTCTCAATCTATAAAACACTAAAACGTAACTTTTATTATGTATAACACTTAACCTCTATACACACTATTTAAAAACCTGATTTCTAACCTCTCAATTATATCCCTTTCTACTTCTGAAGGAATAACTCCTTTTCTATTATCAAGTCTGGTGGAACACCACCTATTAACAGGAAAACCTTGTAGATACAGTAATTTACTAACTCCAGTAAGGGATCCCAAGCATCCTACTTGGGCAGTCATTCCTAATCTAATGGACATAAAACATATAAGGTTTCCTTGTGATACGCTCTGCAGCGGGTGACACTTATAGACAGAGGTGAGAAATCACAATTTAAAATGTCATGCCTGACCTCCCCAACATATTTCACCAGCTAAACTGGCTTCATCAGGGGTTAGAGGTCCGGTCCCATGTGGTCTAAGCTCATTTCCTTTTATATAATGTTAGGTATACACCCTATTCAGGTGCTCATCAATTAGCCATCAGAGAATCCACAAAACCCATTCCCCCTTTTGCTCTCCTGCATGAATCCTGATACTTTGTGCTGCTGCTGCTGCCACCATGCTCCCGTAAACACCATTCCTCAGACAATTTCACCATATCCATAGCGGGCTTGCGCCCTATCTTACCATGCCGCCCGCGCCTGAGTACTGTATCAATGGAGATATCTGCCCTGACTGTGATGGACTTCCGTCCAATTTCTCTCATATTATTGCATCTGCGTGGCTCACCTAGAACGGACTAAGCAGAATAGGTGTTACATTCCACAGCAAACTACAAGCTTTATCACCTCCCATGAACCCCTTCTCCTCCTTGTCTAATATGGATATTCATTGGGAATACATACTTCATTGTACTGTACACTATTGTCTTATTCTCTTCCCATAAACCACTTCTCCTCTATATCTATTATACATATTCATTTTAATAAAGCTACAGGCCCTATGGTTAGCCCACCCCCCCTCCCCCATCCTGCAACTTCGCCTCCCACCTTCCCCATTAAAGATTCTTTCGTACAGGTCACGGCTAGTTACCTAATTCCTTATGCTACTATGGGAGTATGCAAAAATGTTAGTGCATTCATGCTCTATTGTATTTGCATACATTTGTATTGCATATATTGTATTTAAAATTAGCACAAAATCTAAGCAGTGAGTAGAAACAATAAATCTATACATAAATAGATGTATACATAAATAGATGGTAATCTACTCCCGAGCTGCATCTCGTCATAGCAACGTAAGTGTATATATTATATGATTCAGTTGCAAACAAACTCTTCATGCACAGAACCAACACACATATATCCCAATTTGTTAAATAGAAACGGTGGCCTCATGTAATCAATACCTATCATTATTGCAAAACACAGGGAAAATGAGGGACAAAGTGGGGGCAGAGGGAGGCAGGAGGGAGATGGGGGTAGAGAGAAAAAAAAAACCTATGTGAACTCTGATGCTCCTATTGTCGTATATTCAACCGTGCTATGTACCACTGACCATACTTAATCATATATATCATGTTTCTTCAAAAATTATATAGGGAATCAGCAAGATTAAATGAATGCTGAAAATGAAAAGCCTTCATTTAGGCCTTTGGGGTTCAATGTATTGAGTTTAAATATCCATCTTGCCTCTTCCTACAACAAAACTACATCCAGATTACCCTTTCTTTCCCCTAGCTTTTTCACACAGGTGCCCCAAAATTTTAGCACCTCTATTTCACCATTATGTTTCTTCCAAAATGTGTCTCGCTAGGGGTGGGTCACCCTAGTTTTAATAGTACTCAGATTTTTTCGAGATCTGATGACGAAAAATCCTGTATGGTTTTTCCCACATAGATCTTGGGGCAAGTTACACATAAACCCCATAAATACCCCTCTGGTTTTTTCAGTTGATGGATTGTCTTATCTCAAATCTTCTCTTATCAATTGGGTTAACAAATTCTTTCGTTTTCCATATAAATGGACAGAATGAACAGTTGCCACAGGGATATGAGCCTACCACCGGAGACTGTAACCATGTTTTTTTGCCATCTCCCTCAAAAGGACTATGCACAAATTCATCCCTAAGATTGACACTTTGGGAACAATTTGTCCATTTTCACTAAGGAGTGGGATGTACTCACAGTTGATACCATGTCAGATAGTGAGAAAAACATGCGTATGTGTAAACTTCTGGTTTCAACTGTATACTTACAAACTGTAGATAGATAGATAGATAGATAGATAGATAGATAGATAGATAGATAGATAGATAGATAGATAGATAGATAGATGCCTGTCAACAAAAACAATATAACTACCTGCTCAATATTGTGATATTGTGATGTTATGCGGGTCCTCTTTGTGCCACCATGGCTGCCAAAAGACCTCTGAAAGTATCTGAGGGTATCTGGCATCTAGACGTTAGCAGCAGATCCTTCAGTTCCTGTAGGTTGTCTAACCTCTCCAACTCAAGCTGCCTTTCAATTTTTTTATGCAGGTTTTGCCCGATATGTAATCAAAAAAAGATATACACGCCTTTTTTAAAGAAAAAAAGATACAGTAATTCCCAATAA